>UELU01136296.1:0-19361 GCA_900490025.1 Megastigmus dorsalis | reverse complement strand
TAAAATAATGAATAAATTTTTTTTCAATTTCTTATAATTACAAGAGATTTCAGCAAAAGAAAAGTACTATTTAATTACTGAATATAACTTACCCAGCCGTATTCGCCCAACCGATCCTCAAATGTGGCATCATATGAGTCGTCTGTTCAATGTGATCTACAGTTACTTCGAAGTACCATTTCTGATAAAGAGAAGACCCTTCGACCCTCCCAACAAATATATTCGGCCTAACACTTGCAACATGATCTACTAATTGGGTTTGGAGTAACAAATTTTTTCCAGGTAATAAAAAATCACATATGTTATTCTGGGACGAACGGACAGCAACTCCATTACCGACGCACAGTGAACAAAGTACGTCAAGCACTTTTGGATCCCTACCGTGCTTTTCCAATAGCGATATGATTACTTTTATGTGTTCGTCCTGAAAAGAATTTAATTAATTTAGTTTATAACTTATAAAGTATCGTAATATTTTACTGCTTATTTGTAAAAACTAATTATCTACCCTAAATTATACTCATTGAATCTTTTGAAATTAACTTCTTATCCGAATAAATTAACATAAAAAAGAATTAAATTATTAATTTATACATTCTTTTATAAAATTATAAAAACATTGAAATAAAATTTTAAAAAACTACAATGTTTTTGTATAATATACTTTGCAGTTGCGATGAATATTCTTCACAAATTCGACTAACCACCAATTACTTCAACAAAATGAAATTGATGTGAGTTTAAGTAACAGCTAAATGAGAAGGCTTACCCGCATCATGTTTAAAGCTTCAGGTGAATCGATGAGAACGCAGTGAAGTACATCAAGCATTCCAGTACCTTCGCCAGAGGCTTGAGATCCTAATCTACTGAAAAGCCAATTGAGCCGGTTGCTGTTGGCAAATTGAGCACAATTCGTGTGGTTGCCCTTGATTATCGCGGCGAGCAGCTGATAAAGGTAGCCGGATATCTGGTCCCAAGCCTGACCGGTTTCCTCGCCCGACAATTGTGCAAGGAAGCCCTGAGACGTGATCACGTTGATTTTATCGATAGCCTCCAAAATAAGATTAAGAATTCCTTCTTCCTGGAAGAGATCCTGTCGATTTCTCAAGGCACGAAATCGATTTTGCTTCTCTTCGTGCTCTGTAATATAAAGCGTGATCATTTTCTGAAATTTGTTTTTGCTATATTATTTATTATTAGGATACTTAATCAATGTGAAGATATAATGAAATTTTCAGTCAGGAATACATATGTATTCAAACAAAATATCATTTTGTTTCATGAAGCAGTAATCTTGAAATGATGGCTAGAGGAGTATGCTAGCGGACAATGTAATTTAGTTCTGAAAGAAGATCGCAAAAAACCTGGATACCATATCGATTAAAGCGAAATTTAAGCGTCATAAGTAATGGATTAATCCGGACAATCACTCTAACGTAGTAAATACTAATTGTAAAGGACACGCATTTTATAGCCTTTTGGATAATTTTTGGAAAAAACTCTCTATTACATCAGCACCTCAGTAATGATCTTCGAAAATTCTGGAGACAAACCTCTGTGTAAAATACGTAAACGAAATTTTCGAATCTCTGTGAATTATAGATGGATTTTTATGAAACTGAAAACACATAGTCTTTACATCATTACATGTCTATATACAATTCTTTAAATGTCAAAATCGATAAGATAGTAATTTTTTCGACCCTAGCACATCCTCTTTTATGTACGCTCGGAAATCCCTAAAGTGAAAATTTAACTCAATCACGTATAAGGACTAATTTTATATGATTTTACTCTCATATAGTTAATTGTAGACGCAATAATTAATATTTATAGTGAAATTTGATACTCGTTAATTTAGATAACATGACTTACTTTAACCTATGTAAAATAATAAACTTGGGAACGAATGAAATGAAAGAATTATCCGAAACAAGAGTAATGTTTGTACTAAGAAATTTTTAGAATTATTAATACTAAGTAATACTTTATTTGTATCACAAAAACTACTTTTACTAGTAATTACATTTTGCTTTATATAGTAATCATTTAGTTCACTCGTAACAAGAGTTAAATATAAGAGTATATAAATCTTATGATTAACCAAAAAACCGCTTTTTGGAGTAACATGCTCTCTTATATCAATAACACAGAGTAGTAAATTTTCACGATTTGATCGAGTTCGATTTAACTCTATCCGAGTAAGTTTTTACCCAAAAAAATTTAGAGTATAGGTTGTATTCAGACATTGTCTAACTAAACTTGGAATTCATCTGCTAATTTATAAATATAATACTACATTGATTTGTAAACTTCGGAAAGGTTTATCTAACTGTGCTCATGACTTATTATACTTGAATTTCATTGTAATCAACATGGTTTTACGTCTCTCTATATTTTTTTCGGTCAACATTTAGAACAAAATTACGTAATCTGCTGCCATCCCCTTTGTATGTAATCTTGCGACTCAAATTTTATTTTAATAAGAAAAAAATTAGTATTTTAACTTTAATTATCGGTGAGAATTTAACTTACATCAAAATTATTTTTTTTAAATCGAAAATTATTAAAAAAATTTCCCAAGTTTTTAATAATTCAAACAGTGTATATATATGTTCTTACCCATGTCATCCTCAGGTTGAGCGAAGTAGTTGATCAAATCCTCTAGACACATGACCATCTCATTAAGATTGACATTCTGGAAGAATATAGAGGCTCGCCTATTGACTTGCAGCGTCTCTAGTCCTCTAAAACACATATGCGGGCCATTTTTTTAAGCGAACCCCCATCGAGTACATCCTCTCGTACGGCCATTGCCGGGTCATTAATCCGAGTTCCCCGAGAGCCTCTACGGTAGGTTCAAAACAGCTCAAAAACACCGGTTATCCCGAGAGCTCCCAGGTTTTGAGACTGACATTTTCCCGTATTATTTCAAATCGAAATTGATCCTTTTTTCGTTTGTATATCCTTAATTTATTCAGTGAATTTCACAATAAACGAAATTTTCGTTTTGAATACATTCGGTTTTTCGCAAAGAATGTGCTTTCAGATAAAAATTGAGTGTACTCAAATATGCACTGAGTAAAATACGGATTTGTCATTGTCAGTATAGGGCATTCCTTTATCACTTATTACGTTTACTATTTAATAACAACGAAAAAAGTAAGCAGGAGGAAAAATGCCAGCCATGTCAAATAATACCTCCGACACTGCGGCGACGTGTACTCACGTGATAAACTGGGAGAAGAGACTGCTACACTTGCGGATGACTCTAGCAGTACGAGATTCCTCCTCTTGCGAGCGCGAGAAGTCTAGGCCATCGTCCATTTTACCCTCCTGGTGGAGGACTGCTTGTTTCTCCTCCACCTTGCCCACGCCCTTCTTCTTCGTCTCGTACGACTATGGCAATTGATGACAATTGTTACATATTTTCTTATTTTTTTATTTCTATAGATATTTGGTGCTTAATTCTACATACTAAATACATATTTTTTACATTAACACGAAGATCTCTCAAACTTCGAAAAGCCGATTCGGCTAAATCTTCAAATGGATTCTCAACCTCGATATGATGGCTATTTAAGAGTATGTAATAGTCCTTACCAGCATTACGATGTTTTGCATATCCTAATCCCATTAACAAATACTTGAGCTTATACAAAATGAAAACATCATTGCACTTTCTTGTGAAATCATGCTTTCATCTCAAATCATCAAAAAATTTCACGAACCAGCGAACGATCCAGAAGCTTTATAAAAACCGTTAGCAGTACTGCTTAAATAACTGCTTAAAATTTTTTGAAATTGTAGGTTACGACCCAACCCAATTGAATCAGCCAGTTGGAATTTCACCTGAATATTCACCTGGAGTTCTAGCTGGAATTCTTGCATGCAACGATGCTTTATTTTGTATAAATCTTTGTATTGTTTCTACTAGAAAGCTAATCTTCCATCCACATAAATCTACGGAGAATCTTACTCTCCTTCAAATTATTATATTTCAATAATTAAAATCGCTATTGAACCCATATAAAATAGAAAAAAAAGTAGAAAAAATAATCCTTTACTCTATTTTTTATAAGAGCTAACAGCACTTTTCATTCAAAAGCTATGTACCTTCTCGATCAATAGATAGTATTTTGATCCGGAAAACCATGACAATTTCAAATATAAAATTAGTAGTATATAACTTTTATATAAAAAATACTGATCACTCATATTGAAAAGAAAAACCAATTTTTTTTTAATTTTCTTATTTTTATACGTCACAAGCAATATCAGTTGTTAAGTTATAGTGATTAGAAGCAAAAAAAAAATTTTGTATTCAACTTAAATTTTCATTGTCTCGGAATTTAGTGTCAGCATATGAATGTCTTACACGTATTGAAACTTCACTTTTCGATAAAAAATAACAATTATCCAAAGTTTGTAGAAATCAAAGTGTAAATTATCATTTGTGTTCGTATCATTAAACTGAACTTCTTTGACATATTTGTACATAGTATTTGACTTTTTGTAGAAAAGAAATTTACCTGTGTAGAAACCTCAAACTTTTTTCGTTTGGGTTTCTGATTAGTCGAAACAAATATGTATAGAAGCATGCAAAAACAAAAAATTAGTTAACGAGAATAATAACATTATTTCAACTTAAGTAATTTTAATTTAAACCAGAAAATACAGAGACACAAATGCATTACCTTGTACGAAACATAAAGACACGTTTTCGAATGCTGCATAATAACTGTAGAATCACCATACTTGATGATCGGCATTCCAATAACTTCCAAATCCTTGTCTTCAAGAGTGATTTTTTGATCTTCTTTTTCTTGTCGAAACCAAAAAGTCGATGTTTCGATCGTTGCTTCATTTCTACAAACGCAACAGATAAAAATAACGTTTGCTATATTATTTTGAAAACCCATTTTTAAGAAGTACATCATATTCTAACTTAAACGTCAAAATTTGTTTAACGGAGTTTTAGTTCCCCACCTCATCTTTGAATTGATCTCAAACAATTAGAGAACTTGATTCTATTGTAAAGCGTAAGGATTTTGTGGCACAGTATCTATTAGATGTCTAAATTTATTATAAATTATCAATTTGATTTTTTTATAGAGCCAGATAGTGTAAGCCACCATGAGATATTATACATTATTTTTGATATTCGGACTTTGTTGCGTTTAAGTTAATAAATAAATAAATAAATAAAATATTATAAATAAAAATTCAGGTGCATACGGAAATATTATATTTCTACAAATAATGCATATTCTGGTTAAGTCGCTGACCTAATATCAAGATTTACGAACTCGTGTAGCTGAACGACGCGAAGTGAAGACAACAAAGCTCTGTGGAGAGCCTTTTACTTCGACCTAGCTTGCATGCGCCCATGAAATGAAAAAGAAATATAGAAAAAAGTGACTCTTCGTCCCGATCGTTAAATTCAAAATATACTTTTTTTTACCCTGCATTACACGTTTTTATGCTAATACAGTCAGTTCCATCGGTGCTAGTGAGGGAAAACTTTAACATTAACGAATTAAAAATTTATCAGACCGATTCTGAAGAATTAGTTATAAATAAATAAACACTTTAAACTGTACAAAACTCGAAAACAGGGGTCCTTCATTTATACATTACCTATTATCTGACAGATTTCAATGACCGACAATAATATCAAATAATATAATTATTATTAAATTTGGTACCGTTAGATTTAAGTCATATTTAGATTTAAGTCCACAAAAAATATAAATACATTATGCAAAGGTAATTTTTAAAAATTTTTTCATTTATTGAAGCACCTGATATGATATTATTATAAATTTAAAACACAAGTTGTGAAATATCAGAAAAATATTATACTATCTAAATATTGATCTGGCAAATCAATATTTATCTACTGTTTCAAAAAGAAATTCCGTTCACTAATTCAATTAGTAAACAACATAGAAAAACTTTCGAAGGATATAAATTTTTATTTAATAATATATTAATAATATGTATATTGAATTAAGAAATAGTTTGAATTTATATATTCATTTTAATATTGTACTGATATAAAGACGTGACATAATTTCTCAAAATAAGGGTGATTGCTATTACCCCTAAAATGACTTGGATACTACAATGATTCTTAAGCGAAGGTCATGCAGTAAATAATCAACATTCCTATGAAATTTTTATAAGTGCAAACCTAACTGTCTATAGACTTATAACAATAGTCAGAACATTTATTCTGCATTTTACTATTTATTTTTTCTCATTTTTATACTTAATAGATCGCTCGACAATAAGGATTGCATCATAGAAGTAGAAAGAAAATGTGTAAAATATCTCTTTCTCTTTTTACAATGAATACTGAAATAATATACCTGTCAACCAGATAGAGTTCGTTGTTCTCCTTAACGGCTAGGTAACGACCGGTGGTTAAGTGCCTTATTCTCATTGGATGTAGCCAATTGATGAATCCGCCAGCCCATTTGGTTCTCGCGAGCTCCAAACGCCAGAGTGACCTGGCTTGGCTCATCACGCTTCCGCCCTCGTAGATTACCAAACTGCAACGTACACCAAAACAGTACATGTATAGTGCATATCATATTGTATCATCGTTTAAGTTTTTAACGAAACCAAATACTTTTGATTTAGAAGGAATTATTATTTTTCATCAGTTCTTAGAAGAGCAATCGATTTAAATTAGAACTTATCCGATAATTATTATTTGTAGCTACCCAATACATATAATTAACAAACAAAATTATTTCTTCATTAAAGCATAAGAACTGTAATCGTACGGTTCTATCTTCGACTGGCAACTTGCTATGAGTACTTCGATTCTTATGCTATGGCAAATGGAATAGGAAATCAATCTCTAGTGTATAGAAACACTCGCCCTTGGGTAGGCGAGTGTATGCGTGAGGTTTTGTGTGCGTACAGCCGAAAGATTGCCTGTACGATGGCCGAGGATCTCGATAGAGAGATGTTATGTATAGCGTCGTAGGCTCTCTCATCTTGGCTTGGAGATAATGAAGAAACGGGAGCCAAGCCAAGCTAGAACGAACAACTTGTCGAATCTGTTTACCCACTTGTGGAGGGGGCGAATATCGTCATTGTTTTCGAATCCTCGTTTTTCTTCGTCTGCCAGTTAATTCCCTGCACCACTGAACTTTATTATTCAGTACTTTCTTTCGCAAAATATCTATTACTAAACGTCTAAGATATGAATGGAGGAGATGTGTCGATATGAATGGAGAAAATATGTAAGTAATGTCTTATGAAAGTATTGATTTCCGATTCCGCCCGAGGTTCCGCCTCCATTAACTTTTCGATAATATTTTTCTATAGAATATCTTAATGGTTGTATTATAAAATGATTGATCGCAACTAAAAATATTTTGTGCTGATGTAAGTTTGCTTATTAAAAATGAAACTCACTAATCTTTGGATTAATTCTAAAACCGATTGTTATGGTTCTGAAAAAAATGACGTCAACTTACGTTAATTGCGAACGAGTAGATTGTGAATGAAATGTGAGTCAAAAGATCGCTTTATTTTCATAATGGATTTAGAATACTGAGATAAACAAGACAATATTATATAAGGCAAAGGGTCAAAGGATGTAAAGTTCTGGATTATCGTTTGTCGCAGATTATTATCAGATTCGAGTCCGTTCTTTACTATAAAAAATAATTTTATAAAAATCATACAAATTAGTACTTGAACAACAACTACAAACACTTAACCATTTTTTATGCATCATAGTAGTATTAAAATTATTGTTGCTATTCTTACAAAAGATTCACTTTACAACACATGTGCATGAATCTCTCGATTTTCTTCACTTTACTTGCAGAAAAATTAGAAATGTAAGAACTTACTTCTGGACGGTCGCAGTGCTCCATGTCGAAGGTATCGTGAGACACTCGTCGCCGCCGTGGAAGAACCTGAGAACGTCACCGCCGAATACATAGCCGACGTACTTCATGCGGCTGATGCCGGTACCGTACGGCTGCACCGACCAGTGCGTCACGTGAAACGAAGCGTTCACTACTGACAAATCGTTTTCCTTCGTTGTGTGCTGCAGCAAATGGTCAATTGAACAACACTCGTTTTACCTTCACTAATCTCTAATATAATATAAGCCACTTCTTTTGAATAAACTTGCTATATGATAATATAATTGTGACAAGTGGGAAAAGAAGTTCTCGTCATAGTAGTAAGCATTAAGTACGTTAAGAAGTTTATTTTTTGTTGGAGTAAAACAAGATGATTTCATAATTTCATTTGTAAAGTATATACTCTTCTTACACGTATTAAAAGCTTTTTCCTTCGCGCCCATCAAACTGTAAGTCCCACATTCAACCGCAAAAGTGTACCGTTTTGCCGCTCTATGACACCTACAATCGCGAAAAATAGTATTCGCACCGAGGAAGATAAACATTATGCCCATAATACAAAAACTGTTATTTAAGTTCTCATAATTTTTATTTTTCAGACTTATAATTTAGGACCTCTCAGAGATGTGTAAGACATGACTTTGATTAGCTTAAAGTCAATGCTTCCGTAACAAGTGCTGCATTAGACAACTAATTAAATATGAGCAATTATTCGGTTCATATAAATTATTAAGCCTATACAATTTATAATAGAGATATAAATTATTATTCTAATATTATATATAATTTATTGTTAAGAGAAAGTATTCAAATACTTACCAAATATCTTTCGGTAGCTACTGATACTAAAATAAGGTCGTCTCCTACACGGACTTTCTCACCCTCAGATCTCTGTTTCGACGCTGGATGCACCGTCCACCAACAAGCCTCTCCTAATCACAATAATTGTCAAATTTTACTAATATCATAAATTTAGTTTTCTTTTCAAACGATATGATATTATTTTCTAATTTAAGTCAGAAAACTCTGACTTAATTTTGTCAAACCATTTATCGTATTTATCTTTTCGCCATTGATATCAAACAGAGGAGCTTTAAAGATTGAAAGTTTGAGACATTAACAATCATTTATCTAACCTTGAGAGTGCTCTTGTAGACCGACATCGAACGCTAGTTTGTCGTTTGATGAACTCGTAGAAAGACATGCCAGGTACTAAAATGAAATTCATAACAATAATATTAATTAATGGTACTGCGAATATTTGAATGTTTGGTTTTTCAAACCTAAATCACAATCAAACATGGGATAATAATAAAAGTATTTAAGATAGAATAGCAATTTTCTTTTGGATAAACGGATTAGCTGCTTTTTTAATTTTATATTTCTTTTTTATACTTTTTCTGAGAAAACTTATGACTCAACTAAAAAGATAAATTAAAAAAATTCTGTTTACTGTACTGTGTAAAATACTCTTGATGAAGTTTTACTCTATACAAACACTTTAACTTATAATGAATCTCTATATTATGTAGATTAGAATAATTTTATTTTTTCAATTATTTACGGCTTACCATATCACTGTTAAGATGTCTGAGGAGAATAGCGTTTCCGTAAAGTAATGTTCTGTGTCCAGAACCAGTACCTTTTCCCTAAAATAAAGCATATTTCGTTATCAGGTTTCTGCTTTCAAATGACAATTGTACAATTCAATTGTTTGTAAAAAAAGAAAATATACTCGAGAATCGCAATAATTTGAAAGTACATAATTATTCCTTCGCATCGAATTCGCAAACGCACCAATCCATAATTCAAAGTAATTAGTCTACTGGTAAATTTTGCAATAGGATTTTCAATTCTACGTATGCTAACATTTATTTTGCAATAAAGACATAAAGTTTTACCAAAAATTATAATGTGCACGTATTATTGTGGGGATGGGTTAGGTCCGGAATGATTCCTATCTTACCAGTTTATACATTTAACGAAATTTATAAAGATAGAGGTTAATTTTTGAAAAAACTGCGTCAGCATTCCCTTAATAAAGTAAACATTACGTAATTCCAATTTAGGGTCAAGAATCTGTGTGGATCATGAACGTAATTTTCAAAGATAAAAATCTCTGTAAGCTGTCGATGGAATTTTATAAAACTGGAATCATATTAGTTCTTCTACCATTAACGAGATGCTGACAAAGAGTTTTGTCCAAAAATTTATCTTTATCTTAATGTATTTCGTTAAATACAAAAATGGTAAGAAATATTTCTAACCCTAGCACATGTAATATATTACTTACACACGTAATGTTGTCACAATAAATAGATTACTTTTCAAAGTTTAGTTAAATATTTTTTTATATAAAATAAAAAATCCCATTACTGTATTTCAATGATTACAATACTGACAGATCATGAGGTAAGTAAAATTTATGAAGATGTTCTTTAACATTAAAGTAAGTATAATAAACTTATGTTATCTCATAATCTTTCATTTTATTAAAATTATTGATATAATAACAGACAATTTACAAATGTAGAATCGTATAAAGCATGACTATTCTGTGAAATGACGCAACCAAAATTAATAATCGAACTTGCAATATAAATGGTTACTACAGAAATAAAAGTCAATTATTAACATTAAGTACAGCATTAAATGTTGAAAATAGATTAATCACAATTGTACGGAACACCAAGTTAATAATCATTAAACAAAACACTTTTGATGCTTTTATACAGCAATGATAGACGTACATGAATCGAAGAAGCTTACGAATCGAATTATTAAAAAAAAAAAAACTGATTTGATAATATATCTACAAAATTTTGAAGAACTGCGAAGCCAATGAGTCCTTGATTCTTATACGTAGAAAAATACTTACTAAGGTTTCTTGCTGCTGCAAACAAAAACACAATGGATAAACATATATTCCAGGACAAGTTTACAAAATTTAGATTTTTTGTGTTGTACTGAAAGTTAGATAAGGAGATACTGCTATTATGAAATAAATTATATCCTATTTCTGTAATGCTTAAATATTTCAAATCGACGTAAGCACTTTATAATTTCTTTGAGGTTTTAGATAATCTTTAACAATTAATTAGAGCAATTTTTTTTATTTAGCTATTCACAGTCTTACTGTCACATAACTCTATGAGCAACTATTGTTTTCCATAGGAAATTTCTTTATTATTAAATAGTTTAAAAGTAGGTTTAATTTGCATATATAATAACAATATTTTTTCATAGAAGCAGCTGTAGCAGATTTGCAAAACATTACAGGAAACGGACCGAAAGCTCCTTGGAGTCTAAGAGACTATTAAAAAGACATTCGATAAGATCTAACTTTGCAGTAGATGATTAAGTGACTGAAAAGTTCGACTCGCTATATTATGGGTTACATCGACGCATGCGACAGACTAGACGAGGGACTCATGCGAATGCAGTCGGAAAGTATTTCTTATAATAATGATGTTACGAGTATAATAATGAATTGATAAAAAAAAATGGATCTAGTTCATTTAAAAGACCATTTGGTAATACTGGTTACAAATGATCCGAAAATGCTTTGAGGATAGGTAGGTTTTTTTCTCTTTAAAATGATATGTCCACCTTTCAAGACTAATAACAAGCTTCTTCACTGAAAAAAAAATTACTAAATTCAAGTAAGAAAAAATTTATTTGATTTAAAGAAATATTTACTCAATCTAAGTATAGTTTATTTAATTTAGAAAAATAGTACTTAGATTAAGTAAATCAAATAAAATTTTTCTTGGATAGATTGAAACGAATGATTACTTCAATTAAGTCATTTTTTTCAGTGTTATACGTGTAATCGTTCAATAATTTATGCGATAATAAAGTGAAATTGTGCATAGATATTGCAAATTATAATTATAACAAATGAAAGTCACGGCTGAAAAATCAATAAAGTGTTTCAAAGAAAACCAATGAGGCGATGCGGAAGCACTTAAACGGTTAAAGGTGAATTACGTTTCGCGCATAAACAGTGGCATCTTTACCGCCTATATATAATGTGCGTGAGAGAGGAAGTGCCACTGCGCTTCACAAATGCCTCAAGAAATACCAAAAACGCAGGTACATATCTGCGGTCCGTGAGGTCATTCTATCCTTCACTGGCTAGTCGCCAGCAGCATAATCAACTCGCAATAAGCGCATATACATACACGCATTTTATCGCTTTCCCAAATTCATTCACGAATCGCCGGGCCAATGAATCCGCGCGCGCCCGCTTCCCGACTGCATCATCGGCAAGTTTAGTATAGGTAAGATAAAAAAAAGAGAGACAGAGAGTAAGGGTGATAATGGCATAAATGGTGTAGGCGCAACAGGAACGACAATATTATAGTGTGTACACAGAACATCGCACCTTACAAGCACAAGATGAATTTATTACGTGGTGCAGTATTAAATATTTATTCTTTTTTCTTTTATTTGTTTTTTTTTTTATTTTTAAAGAAAGAAAGTAAAGACTAATGACACATCATATTGCGAAAAGAACATACACAGTAAAAGTTTTCTGGTTATATGCTTTGTGTTTTAGGTGAAAAATTATATCAGCAAAAAGTTAAGTGTGCCAGGACTTATTATTATTAGATTCACAGAAAATGATTATTATGGAAAATGTATGCAGCAAGCACCTGAATCATTACACGCAGGAACACAATATTAAAAAAAATATATATTGCGGTACCTCAGCTTTGACGAGGATATTTTTATATATTGTAAACTATTAAATCTTCATATGGCCTCAGAATTGGTCCATCATGTTACGATTTTGAGATATCTTATATTACAGGAGTGTCAAAATAGCTAAAATTACAAATTTAAACCATATTTTAAGATAATTTTGATAGACTGTATTACCTATCACTTGTCGCCAAATTCATTTCGAATCACCCAAAAAGTTCACATCTGCAGAAGAATAAATCAATGGCATATCATGAAAAAAAATCAATTCGTATAATGTAAGTGATTCAAAATGAATTTTTAAAGAGACTGTAAGTACTATGTAATACAACACATCAAAATTATCACAAAAGTTGTTTAACTTTGTAATTTAAAATATCTCGGAATTTTTTTAGAATAAGATCTTTCAAACCCGTGACGCGATGAACTAATACTGAGGTCTTATTCAAATTCAGTGGTTCATAAAACATAAAAATGTTCTAGTTAGTTTCCGATACCAAATACTTTTTATATTTTAGGTCCCTGTATTATTTCCTTAAATAAATAATTTGTATAGCTTATTAAACATTTAAAGCTATAAGTAAAACATAAAGCTATACTTGTATTTACAAAACACTTTGAAGTATATATTAAATTAATAAATAATTGATTAAATTTTTATTATTTCATTTGGAAAGTATACTAGATACTGTTATAAAATTCGATAAATTATGTAGATTAAAAATATATTTTTTGAATTGAAATTATTTATATCTTTATCTTAAGAGGACATAATTTAAATAAATCCAAAAACTATTTTAAAAACATCCCTACTTCCAAGTAAACTATATAGTAAAACTATATAAAATAACTGAAGTTGAAATGTACTCTACTTTTTAAATTTATAAGAAAACAAGACAGTAATTAGTTGTAAGTAAATTTATATGTATTGTCGATATATTGATGCGTGTTGGAATAGAAAGTATTTGATGTTACAGTTTGCAAATTAACTATAGTATATAGATAGATGCCTATTGACATATATAATGATTGGTAAACAGGTTCCGATTATGGGTAGAGAATGGATGTACACCCTATGGCACTTAAATTTGACCGAACGAATTTTGGATTATTCAAAACATTTGAACATCTAGCCTGAAAAGGTATATCGTTAGTTATCGATATATATAGATATATATTTCTTGGTTAATAAAAATTTTATTCAATCAGAATTAAGTACCACAGGGTGAATTTACCACTTCAAATAAATGATTTTTCATTATCGATTATTTTATAAATTGTACTATTGTAATATAAAAAATAAATTATACTATTATGTATATACTATAATGTTGTGAAATTTTGCGCATTTTAACAGGAATTCTTTACTACAACTAGTTTCGAGGTGAGAAAACTCTGATTCTTGTTTATCGATAGGAACCTTAAAAGTACATTCTTACTTGCTAATTCCAGTTTGCTAATATTGCTCATACCAATATTACTATCATTTCGGTATAGATGAATTCTTATAATGTTCTTGCAAAAATTATCAATTATTGAAAATTATTATACTTTATCGAATATTAGTATATAAGCAGATATGATATGGTATAATGTATCAAGTTTAAATAACCAAAAAAATGATTGTAAGGCTCTACAAGATCATAAATAAAAAAATTTAATATCCACACAAATTCTTACGCAAAGGACAAACCCAGAAACTTTTACTGTACGTGAGCTTGTCAGGTGTATCATAAGAATGTTGCTACGTAAAGTCCTTTGGCCTCGAACTTCACGTAAATGTTTAACTAACGATAAATCCCTAACCTGTATAGCGTTGAGAACGAAAAATAAATTTTTACTGTAGCTGCTTGAAATTAATTATAAACTGGATTAACTTTGGTTCCGCTACATCGACAAGAAAAAGTTGAGAAAAAGCTCTATCATATCAATAATTACTTTTAATAAAAAATGCACTTATCGATTTTATAGTAAGTTTTAAATATTCTATTGAAAAGAGTGAAAAAAAAATTTTATAGAAGATTTAAAATCAACAGACTTTACAAGAAATAGAAATAAATTTATAAGCGTTTCACATATAATTTTTTGTTAGGCTCAGTATTAAATACAGGAAATTCATCTTCAGACACTCTGAGTGGTTGTGGTTGCTGCACATAACGAATATGTATGAGAATTAAAAACCACTCGAGTTTATTTCTTGAATTATTATAATTTTTACGAATATTATTAGTCTTTATAATCATCCAAGCAAAATTTATTTAGCGAGCACAAACTGTTTTTTATATACACATTGAAACCAAATAATTTCAAATTATTTTTTATAATAAGCAATTTATACAGTCACATATTATTTATCTTTTTTTATAACCGTGTTAAGGGCACCAGTCATTGTATACATTTAAGCAAACTACATATTTTTTCATTAAATGATAGAGAAAAACGACGTTCGAAATAATGCACCAAAGGTGCAGTAAATGCAGCGAGCACTATAACAGATGCCCTTACCCTAATAACTTTTAAAAACATTATTTCCTCGATTCAATACAATAACTATTATTTATTAAATATACTTTATAAGATCTTTTATCCCTTGGCTTTCAGAAAGAAAGAAAACTACAGTTAGTGTCTAAAAATAGGAAGCAGACATAAACCAAAGAGTAAATCAAGGTGAAAATACGCCACTCAGCCACAGCTCGTTAATCGTTATACAATCAACTTTGTCTCAGCCAGCAGAAAAATTTCTTCTTCGCTCCGTTCACGTCCGCTATAGATGTATGGATTTTTATATCTCTTACTGCGAATGAAGAAGTTTTACGTTACCGTTTCCGAGCCAGCAGCAGTGACGAGCTCTTGCAACGCCCTCACGGAAAGCGCCTGCTCGATCACGAAGACGCATTGTGATAGGTCCGGTGGGATGTTCTGCAAAGCAAAGATATTTTCTTTTATTTTCATTTGTAAATGCTGCGCACGTGTGCTTCTGTGAAATTGAAGTAAGATGTTTTTTTTCGATATTTACTTTATGGTTCTGTATGAAAAATATGAAAATGATAAGAGAGTGTTTTCTTCCAAACGGATTATCAAAAAATTTACTGTTTTTTTTAAATTGATCTTCAATAGAAAAAAAACACCCCTGGTAGAAATGTTGAGGAATTTTTTGCGACTTTTTAGTTAGTTTTCATATAATTCAAAACTAGTTTAAAAATGAATGATATGAGGTGCGTTCGATTATCGGTGAGTTAGCAGAATAAAGAGTGAAAAATAGTTTTGCGTGATTTATTATGAGATGGTTGATTCTGACTGCTGCAGAAGTGTTGTGTACCAAAAAATCGATCCATTAACCATATCTAAAAATATTGGCTCACACGCAATTTAGATGCATGTACAACTATTCTGACCTCTTGAACTCGTTGGTACTCAAAAGTATATTGATAAAAAGTTTCAAAAATTTTTATCAAGGTCCATAAAGATATCTAGTTATATATGGTATTAATTAAAAGTTTAAAAATCATGTTTTAAAAGAAAAAAATATATAAAACTGAAACGTTATTTTGAATAGGCATTTTTTTCTTTCAATCAACAAAAGCCCGTTATGACGCTTCGGAAACTCAGTATTTTTAACAGCAATATTATAATAAAGACCTAATAAAGATATATACAAAAAATCATAATTTTTTTCTGTAGAAAAAATTTTAGACATGTATTTGTGTTGTCGCGAGGTCCGTGCGTGCAAGATTATTTTGAGTCAGCCTGCATCGCTCGATTCTTGTTAAATTCATTCCAACCTAAAATTTCTTCATTTTCGCTTTTTGTTTTAATTTATTCTCAATAATGCATTAAAAATGAACTACATTATCAAAATCCTTTCTGATTTGGTCATAATTTTTCATGTATATAGTATTTCAAAATTTTGCACACAATACTGACAGGCAAAGATGCAAGAAATTTATTAAAACATCTGTCCAGTATTTCACCATAGACAGTAATTTTCCGAACTTATCGCCAAATTTCTAAAATGAGAAGTGTAAAGCCGTTTCTCTACCGCGACAGTGAATTCGTACGTATATAGTTTCACCGGTGTATGCATTAGTGCATGGCTGATTACGAAGCCCTCAAGGTTCGCACAGACCTTCTAAGCACATACAGTGGACACTTTTCTTTTCTAGCTAAGGACATTGCTCTTGTTCTTTTCTTTGCTTTGTTTTGTCACAGCAAATACAAGACTCTGCCGCACCTCGAGCTATACAAAATGCTGCGGGATATTTAAGATTTTTTTACGACGAGTAAAAGTTAAGACGAGTTAAATATTTCTAGTTCGCGCATACGCCATGTATGGTAACATAAGAAAAAGAAATCCAAGTAAGTGAGTATGTGATTAAAATGTAATTTTTTATCTTGAAATCGTACTGCAATCATACTTCGAACCTTGTTCTCACGATTAAATAAAATGCAGTTCAAAAGAGGATCAGACAAGAATCTTGCATTAAAATAAAACTGTAACCATACCAAAACCTTCTAGATTGCCGTAGCTATTGACAGAATGCATACTTCACTGGACCATAAATCAAAAAGACATCGCTGATAGGAATCAAAACTATTATATTTAGAGTTTAGCAGAGGTGACTAATATAGTCTTGGCTAACAATTATCAATTATTTCTATTCTTTCGATGATACTTACATGAAATATCGGTTTTTTAAATAAATGCAACATAGAAATAGAGAGAACAATCTGAGGAAGAAGGACGCTACTACATCTTCTTAAAACTGTATTTAGCTTAATAGTTAAATCCCACAGAATTGTTTGTAATTCGATGTTCCAATTTGAAGCAAGCCGAAACTTATATTTCTCATGATGGGTCAACACACGATGCTAAAGTACTTTTTTGTTGTATTTACGTACCTTGTCGGCGATATTTTCGAGAAAGCAGTGGCGATTTCCGAAGCCCTCAGCAGCCAGACAGACTCGCTCCCCGGTGGCCGTGCACGAAAGACATACCATGTCTTCCTACAATCAAAAAATATATATTCGTTAGTATCTATAATGCAGAGGATTATAGAGGTGTGCGATCCTTCGATTTTATATTCCTAACTTATATTACCCCTTAGCTATCGACCTGAAATCCGTGTAACGTAACTTATAGCGACCTGGTATGGTGGATAATAGATTGTGTATACTATAATGAAAATACCAATTTTGGTTTGCATTAAATTATACATAAGTGTAACGGATATAAAATGGAGTTACTATTGAATAAATTAGATACAGTGTTTAAATGAATTCAAATGACTTAAGAATAATAATTAATATGAAATTTTCATCGGGCGGTCGACAACTACATTTCCGCCTCAAAAGGACTGTCAGTGACCACCTTCCTTTTATAACAGAAATTAATGAATTTCATTTGTTTTTTAATATAAAATAAATATTTAACGTATTTGAAAGTATACGCGATAACTAGTTTTTAGTTAAAAGAAACAAATCTGCGAATTAATGTACTTATGTACACCGGTGGTTAATTTCGGCTGAGTATTGGTGAAAATAGCAATTGTTTAAGTGTTATGATTAATCGTCGATAAATATCTTTTTAAATTAATATAATTAATAATGGTTTAATAGAACTTTATACTATATTATTATTATTATAAAGTTAAAACTATGCAAAATAATATTAAATTATTTATTTTTATGCAGATAGTAGTAATATTTATTTGATTATATAAAACTATGAAAATGAAACTATAAAAGTATAAAACGTTCAAAAGCTATCGGTAAAAATGGCTTTAAAAATTTTATTTAATAGTTTTTAATTACCTACAATTGAGGACCTTATTCATTAAAATTTATTGCGTAGTTCTTAAATTTATACATAAATGTTATTTTAAAAAATACAATTATTAAGGGTAACGTTATTATTAATTAATGTATTTGCAAATTGTTATAGAAACTTATTATATATCGAAAATATTAATAACATATAAATTAAGAATAATGTTAAGTTATGGTTATTATGTCTTGCTTACTTATATATTGGAACGAATGTTTAAATTTGTGGATGCTAAGTGCTAATAAATTTGTAAGTAGCGGTTTTATTTATAATAATACACTTTTCTAAATAGTATTCAATAAACTGTAGCAAAGTAATGGCATTATAACATCCCTAATTATCCTAATTATTGTAAAACTATATGTACGTAAAGAAAATACTTTAGCTAGTGAGAGGTGCCAAGTTATGCAGGTAAATTGATATTTAACTTTATAGCGAGATTGCAAAAACACTCCGAACTAAAGTTTGAGTATTACCCAAAAATCATCTTTATCGCGAACAAAACGATCGATTCATAACAAAAGAGAGCATGAAAAAAGGTTCTCTTTGCTCAGTATGTCAATTCTTCGTTCATTAGGTCAACGATCTTCTCTACCAACTCCTCCTTGTCTTATGATGATACTCAGCTATCCTCTCGAAAGCTGCACAAGTGGCCGTCGGAAAATTCGAATTTCTCAGTGAAGAAGAAGAAAAAGAAGAAGAGCATATTAAGTCTCATTACGCAAACAATCTCGAGGAATGCAGTCAGCGCCCCGAAAAGTGATTTATACACGGACACGTCCATCCGTCCGCGTCCTTATACCGTCCGAATCGAAATCTTTCGCGCTCACGGATCATTACGACGCCGACGCTTATACGCACGCATACACGCACACACGCACACACACACACACACACACACACACACACACACACACACACACACACATACAAAC
>UELU01136295.1:0-31244 GCA_900490025.1 Megastigmus dorsalis | reverse complement strand
CGGCTCGCCGCTCGGTAACGTGACGACGACGAACCCAACTGGAACGGTCATTTAAGACCCGTAATTTCGGCAACGACGATGAATAATCAATATTTCTAATATTTATTACGAACCGATAAAATGATTATCGCTAACCAAACACGACTATTTCGACTTATTTTTATCCCGTCTACAAGAATATGGCAGAAATATTTAAAAAAAACATTTATTTCGAAAAATAAATTTTTTATCTTTTGAACCAAAAATTTTATATTAATTCTGACTATAGCATTGAAGTCTTATCGCAACTTAACATCGAATGAGACCTGTAGCACATTTATTTTTCTATCCAGTTACGAATAAACTTAAGTCAAAAGTGGTGCGTGCTAAGTGTGCCACGCGGTATATATATATATATATACATAGTATTTTCGGGGCATGTGCGATGCCGTCAGGCGAAAGAGGGAAAAACAGAAACCCTCTTGGGAAAATTCTCTGTTTTACCTAGCACGCTCTGTCGCTATCGATCTTTACCATTAGGGTAGGTAACATAGGAAAATAAGGGAGAAACCTACATGTATCTGCTATAGATCTCATTAGTATATTTGGAGTTCCTTTTTATTTTGGTTTAAAAAATTTTAAAATTTATATAGAATGGCGTATGACGTTACACTGTACAATTGATTTTGTAAATACAATTAAGTTTATCAATTTTTTAATAGAATCTTTACCTAAATTGTTCATTAAGCAAAGTTTATTAAAAGAACGAAAAACCACATTAATGCTATACTTTTTTTAAATTTTCCTAATTGTTATTTCAATATTTTATATATAACGTAAGCTGATAAAACTATTGTTATTCAAACCAGTTATGATTGATGAAAAAATTGATAAACTTAATTTTATTTACAAAATCAATTATACATGTTGTTCCAGTTGTTATATTGGACAATCTAGTAGAACTATTGAAACGCGCATTTTGGAATATGAAAGAGATTGTGGAGAAGGAAAAGAAACTTTCGAACTATACACTCACATGATGGAAACAGGACATACCTTGAATCATGATTCAGTCTTAATTTTAGACCACGAAAATTCTTACTTCAAAAGACTTGTCTCAGAAATGGTTTTCATCATTGAATATGAAACTGTCAACAGAACGTTCGATACTCAGAAATTAAGTGCAATTTTTAAACATTACATTCACAGTTGCTTAAAATAATTAAATTTCTTTGTCCTTGTTCAGCAAATCATGTGAGTGGACTCTCTCTCCCTCCTCTCTCTCTCTTTCTCTGAGCGCGTGTATACTTTTGCCTCCGCTGCGGACCTGCGGGTAATTGCCGATGCCTACTATAGAGGGCATAGGTACTCCATTCCTCAAAATCGTGCTGAGGAGCGGAGCAACCATCCTAATACTAGTGGCGGGGCTGTTAATGCCGCATGACTTTAGCGGGGAGTTGCTGATGAGGTGAAAGAGAGGGCACTGAGAGCTGGCTTTCTCAACGTGAATCCTATCAAAACTCACATTGAGCAAGTCCGTCAATTTCTTCGCGATAATCCGTCCTATCACATGTTCGGAATCGCCGAGTCATGGCTTGGCCCAGTCATCGATGATCGACTCGTCAGATTTAGTGTGTTACATCAGGATCGAAATGTTAATTGTGATGATATTACTCTTTATATTCGTAATGATTATAAGGCCAAAGTACATGCTAAATCCAACAGCACTAGACCTGGTAGGCTAGGTATTCCCGAATTTATTTTTTTGTGAGGTTCAAAAGGATAACATGCCATCAATCCTTGTGGGTGTTATTTATCGCGCACCCAAAATAGCTTTCAATCGTGATCCTGACTTTCTCAGTTCTCTTTAGAGACCTTAGTGCTAATTACAGTCACAAGCTAATTATGGATGATGTGAATGCCGATGTATTGACCTTTGAGGTCGCATTTTAAGTATTAACTTTAATGCAATTCGTACGTTTTTCTATATTTTTGTTAAGTACATTTTCGATATTTTTATCTTTATAGAAGCTTGAAAAGGGACTTTAGTAATGTGGCCGAAACGTCGTATATTTAAAATAAACATTTTTTTTAGAGCTGATTTAATCTCTTAAAGAGATATTTATGTTATATATTACAAAGTGTTTATACATTTCCTTGTTGCAGTATTTACAAAGTCAGGTTACAATTTATAATATAATTATACGTAATTGTTTTATTGCGACTGTGGGGTTCTGGAGTATGGTAAATGAGGAGAGTGGTAGGAAGAATTTATTTTCACGGAGTTTTCTAATGAAGTCAATACGCTGTACATCAAATAATTTACATTGCCATAGTACATGTTCGATTTCTTGTTCTGCATATCCGCATTGACACTTCGCGTTATCAATTACTTTGATTCGTACAAGAGATTTATTTAGGTTGTAGTGTCCTGCTCGGCAGCGATTTATTGTGGTTACAATTTCTCTGGATAAGTTTTTGTTGTGGTACCACAGACATTTTCTAGAATTGGCGTAATATTTAAAGTAGTCAGCACCTTTATGAACACTTTCTTTTCGTGCATGAATGTATGTATTTGAAAAAGAGTTTTCTTTGATCTTAGCTCTTAGATCGGTGTAAGGGATTTTGATAGAATCGGACAACGCGACGTTAGAGGCTTGTTTGTCATATTGATCCGCTAGCTCATTGCCTTGTATCCCAGAGTGAGCAGATGACCAATATATTTTTATATGATTTGTATTTGATGCTTTTTGAGAAAATTCTACTAATTTATGTCTTATTGTGTATATATATGGATTGGTTTTAGCATCATTTTTGTTATTTTTGAGACATGTTAGTACGCTTAGTGAATCTGTGAATATAGAAATGTTACTATCTGTATGATTCAAGGCAATGTCTAGAGCACCAATGAGGGCGATACATTCTCCGGTAAAGATTGACGATTCTTTGCTAATACGTCTGATAATAATATCTGTTAGATTCAAACTTAAACTTACACAACCTACAGAGATTGAGTTTTTGATTTACTACCATCGGTATAAATAGCTACCAAATTATCTGTTTTTATTAAATCCGCGATAATTTCAATCGAGTTAGAATTATATTGTAATGATTTATCGAGTTCGATATAAATAAAATTTTTATAAAGTGTCGTTTTATAATCGTATATGTACATATTGTAGTGCTTGTTGATATTTATAACATTAATATTCTGAAACGAGTTAACAATGTAATCGGTAATTAGTCTATTGATCTTTTTATGTTTTTTTCTTTTAGTCGTAATTTTTTTGGAAGCTCGGAATGACCGTGTTCGTAAGAGTTCCTGTATTTGAGTAGATTTTGTTAAGATAAGAGATACATAAAAATTTGGTTCGTTCTAAGATAGTTGTTAGTTTGGTTTCCGATAACAATATATTCGTGGGCGTACTTGTACGGTAACTTAAAGTAAGTCTTATAGCTGCGTATTGAAATTTTTCGATTGATTTAATAAGTGTTTGTTGAGTAGGGTAGTAAATAAAGCATCCATAATCTATAATAGAGCGGACATAATTCTTAAAGGTCGTAATAAATGACTCTGGGTCAGCTCCCCATCATGTGCCTCGTAAGAATTTTATTATATTGAGTGATCGAGCGCATTTTGTTTGTATATAATTGATAAGCTCTTTAACCGTAAGTTTACAGTCAAGCCATAATCCAAGGAAGCGTACTCTATTGTTTGATTTTATGATTTGACCTTTCATATTAATTTCGGAATCACCTGGTTTGATGTTTCGATTATTGAAGTGTATGTAGGTAGTTTTTTGAGGGGAGAGTTTCAGCCCAAGTGCATACAGATTGTTCCATATAATATTAATTCCTTTTTCAAGCAATTTTTTGCTTTTAAGTGAGGTTTATCTTTTGCAATATAATGCAATGTCATCAGCGACTTGTGAGACATGAATACTTTTAGGCATATTCTTTAGGATTGTAGAGACATAAATGCAATATAAAATTGGGCTAAGAACTCCTCCCTGGGGAACGCCTTTGTATACTTTCCTGGCAAAGCCACCCGTTTCATTAGCAATAACAGTCATTTCAAATGTATAAAATTTAATAAATTCAACGAAATTTCTCGGGCATCCTATATCTGCTAATTTCTGAAACAGTATATCTATAATCACATTAGCAAAAGCTCCGATTACATCCAAAAATACCGCGTGTAAGAAAAGGTTAATTAAGTTGTCAGTTGTACATTGACCTTTTCTAAAGCCGGATTGGCTTCTTGGTAAAATGTTTTCTTTATCTAGCTAAAATTGGAATTTATTTTTAAAAATCGTTTCGAGCAATTTGCAGACACAAGACGAAAGACTTATCGGTCTTGCAGATTTCCCATCCGCCTTACCAATAAAGTGCACAAAGTATTCTGTGCATTCATTCGGATACTTCATTTTCATATACATTTCATTGAATATATCGAATAAGATAATTTTATATTTTATGTTTATTCTTTGTAAGAGTTAATGTTCCTGCTTTTCAAGGAATTCGTTCTCGTCACAAGTCGGAATCCATTGGGGGTCAGTAGTACAACATGGCAGACTTATTTTCTTAAATGCTGCGTTTGTCGTGTTTTGTATTTGATGGTTTTCGGGAGTATGACTAGGTTTTCCGTTTATGTATTTGTTTTTTAGTAATTTTAACTTATTCCATACATAGGTTTTATTTGTGTTGAAATTAATAGTTGCACTAAATTTTTTGTAGTCCTCTCTTTTTTTTGCTTAAATAATTTGGTGGCAATAGCTCCGGCTTTTTTGTATAGAATGTAATCTTTTAAATTTTTTGAGAACCTCCACTTTTTAAATTTAGCTGTTCCCAATCTATAAACCTTGTCACATTCCGAATCCCACCAGGTAACTGGATTTTTATGAGTTTTGTTGCGTACGTTTTTTTTTAACAGGTGTATGTTTTTTGATAAATTCGGTTAAAATTTTGATGAAGAGCGAGTATTTATCAGTCGGGCTCGATTGATCGTAAGTGTTAGTCAATAGTAAAGGGTAGTTTTGGCTTAGTTCGGTGTCCAATATATCCCAATTGGTTCGTATAGATTTTATTTTGAAACATTTTTTTCTATATATAAATTTTTCCAGATTCGCATTTATGAAAAACGGGAAATGATCTGAGCCCCAAGTATCGCTATGTACATTTACATCTGTTTTATGGAACAAGTTGTTGCTTGAAAAACGAGGACGATATTAGATGTGTAATTATTATGTGCTTGAATAAGTGTGAGAATTATCATTGTGCAATATTAGGTTACTTTTAAGTAAGCTAACAAAAATTTTCGCCATTTGTATCTGTTTTGTTGCAATTCCAGCTTAAATGGTGAGCGTTAAAGCCGCCCATAAAAATAGTATACTTACTTTTGTTTATGTTACTTAGAACTTGGTTCCATTGTAAATCAGTCATACTTATACTTAGGGCTCGGTAGCAAACAATCAAATCAAGTGTTGGGTTAACATTAGGGATCGAGATTCCTGCTATTTCTACAGAGCTATGCGATATAAAAATGTTTTTGTTTTCTTTATAAGCTAGGTTATTTTGGGTGAGTAGTACTATTTCTCCACCAATTTTTTCCTTACGATCTTTTCTGCAGGTTTTAAATCCTGGGAATTCAAATTTATTTTCTTCTGCGTTGAGCCAGGATTCAACACCGACAAAAATATCCAGATCTGAAAGAATCTTTGAGAGCTCTTCTTTCTTGTTTGCTATGCTCCATGGACTCTAAAACAGTATTTTTAAATTTTTTTTGTGTAGATTTGTATTTATTTGAGTTTATGAATTAGAGTATTTTATTTCCTCTTGGGTGTCCGAGGTGGTAGAGTAATTCTTTTAAGCTTCCAGATTCAGTATTTTTATACGTTAAATCGAGTGCTTGAACAATGTTATTTATGTTTTTAGTAAATTGCAATGCTATTTCTTTTGTTTCTTTGTTTGTAAGATTTTTTAAAATTGGGTTATTGTTATTTCTTAAAATTTCCTTTATTGTAAATTGCAAAAAGTTATCTAATTTGTCTTCATTTAATTTTTCTTCAGTATTTTACTTTTTTTCTCTTCAATTTTCGTATTTTAGGAGTAATGAAATCTGTGTCTTCTTTTTCTGTTGAACTAATTAGTTTGTAGTTTTCGCATTCTTTTTCTTTTTCGTTTTCGTTAACATTTGATGATTTCTGAAGCGAATTTTCTGACGAGAGAGAGAGAGAGAGAGAGAGAGAGAGAGAAAGAGAGTGGAGAAAGGAGACCAGTTGACTCTACATACTGTGAGAACTGGTCGTGCGCTATGCATTCAAGCGCCTTGGAAATTTCACAGTTTCGCTATCGATCGAGTGTCCGACACACTTTGCAGCCTTTTTTGCCAAGGGTAAAATAAAGGCTTTCTTCTAAGCATAGGGAAAGTGCCATGGCTCAATGAGGTATTAAACAGTACGATTATAGGAGCTGCGAGCGAAGGAGCCGCAATCTTCAGCATCTCAGTTGAGATGTTATCATGACCTGATGCCTTGGAGCTAGACCGATTTATGGCTTAAAGAACAATACTATGCAGAACCGAAGAAAAAGAGAAATGCTCGACCATAGGGTTTTCAAAGTCTTCGGCTAGGGACATAAATAGATAGGCAGATAGATATTTCGTTTGCAGAGACCGTTGAGTAGAACCTTATTTGGCATTTCAAGGAAATTACAATTTATATATTAACATTTGTTGCTTCAATAAAATACATGAAAAATACAATAATGTTTATAATAATCATGAATGTGGCAGACTAGCTACAGACATGTATATAACTATTTAACATATTATTGTAGTACATAAATACGTTATAATAAGAAAACTTGAGCTTTATTTAAATCCTAGAAGATAAAAAATTAAGTAAAATATCATGTATTCTTATTTCAAGTTTACAATTCACAATTTATAATTGATTTAATGTTTCTTTATCTAAAATCTTCAAATTCTTGTTCGTATGTACAATAAACATGTTCTAACCTAAAAATTTAATTTTTACTATAAGTAATAACAAATTTAATAATATTTTTCAAATGGTCATGTACACTTTAAATAGATAAACATACAAAAAAAAATTGTTTAAAAGTTTGCGATTGAAAAATAGGCACAATAAAGGACAATTTCTATGCGCTGAAAAAGTTACTTAATACTACCGAAATAATAATTATTAATTATTATTTTCTACAAGTAAATTGTTTCCATAACCTGTAAATGTATCAATAAATCATAAAGAATAAGGTAATAATCAGGAAATGATAAAGAAATATTCTTCTAGCTACATGTTTACCTTGAAGTATGTATTTTGTAATTTATTTTTTACTGCTCCGTGTAAGAAACGTGACTTTTTGTGCTTATTTTCAGTTCGTGAAACATGCGATTCTGGTGCGATTTTCAGAGAGTGCAAGAAACATTTTCAGTGTGTGCGGAACAAAATATTTCCCGCAGACGTTTGTCAGCGTGCAACAATCGTATATTACGCACAGGAAGAACGGTCACTTGAAGTCATGTTTTGCATACGACGTGGTAAAATAGTTATTTTCGATACAAGTGCACAAAGTAGATGCCTCTGTCATGGGTGTAATTTCTCGCCCGAAAGAAACCTATATTTTTTAAACTGAGTGAGTAAAGCTCGACTTTCCATCTTAATTTTCTTCTTGCAAACCACGGAAATCGGGCGCTTTCAATAGGAGTGGCCAAAGTAGAGTTTTTTTTCTGCACATATCCGCGAAGAAAGTAGGCCTTGCAGATGTGCAGTTGTCGACCTCGTTTCTTTAGGGTGACAAATTATTCATTCCGTATAGCGAAATTAAATTAACAGGCAAAAATATGGCACGTTTCAATAAACACTAACAAGGACATGACCAGACATGCGGGTCCTAGATTTCCTTGAAACTCTTAGAAATTACTTTATGCGGAAAATAATCAGTCGCGCATATCGGCGTTTTAGTAAATGCGCCCTTGAAATCAAGATATTCACCAATTTATATTGATGTTATGCATTAGTGGATATCTATATATATAAATTATGTGCATAAATATCTTGATTTCCAGGGTCTATTCAATAAAAGTCTGATGCTTGGGTCTCGTTATTTTGCATAAAATGTAATTTCTGAAAGTTTCAAGAAAATCCTGGACCCATATGTCTGGTCCTTGAAAGTAAATAAGCGGTTCGTTTTGTATAACATTTATATCGTTTTCAAATCCATTTGGTGTCTATCCTATTTTTCATTTGGACTTATTTATCTCACTTATTTTCTGTAGACTATTTTGACTTAATACAGTCATCTCCTTTTCATAAAAATTGTTGGCTAGTATCAGAATAAAAAATCTAGTCAATATAAAGATTACGAAATTATTATGTTACTTCATATTATACTTGCGAATTACATTCATCAAATATATAATTTAAACTCAATCATCGCAGCAAACAGATAACATATTTTTTTATTGGTGTATAGGGTAAATTAAAAATAATTATTAAAAACCTTCTATGTAAATAATTATTTATTATCATTACTCAATTTTGAAAATGTAATTAAGCTTCTTTAGTTATATTTTAAGTTATTTGTGCGTGTCATTTTCTGACTTATTTGTTCTTCTTGTAGAAGTTGACTTCGAAATCGATTAACTTGATCCAAAGCTTCGTTTAACATGTCACGTTGCTTTAACATTACATCCTCCCATTTTTTCGCATAATCTAGAAAAAAATGAACATAAAGCATTGACCAATCATAATTATAAGTCATATTTAATTTATGTTATTCTTATTTTATAATAATATTATACAGTATACATAGAATTTTATAGAGTAATAGTTGAAATTTTGAAAAATACTATCGGATTGTTACGTCATACGACGTACCTTTTAATATTGGTCAATCGTCAATCGATAAACGCTCGATTATAAAATGCATACGATGCATTCCTCAACATTTTGAAATAAGCTACATGGACAAAACCTTCGACAAACTTTTGATTCTTTAAAAACGATTAAAGGAGGACAACAAGTCAGTCTTTGATTCAGTCTTACGCCGAAGCTGCGTGCTCCTCAGGATCTATCAGATTATTAAATAATAAACAGAACCGATTAAAATAAATACATTATAAATTCTCTAACAATCGTTATGATCTGTCGAAGCATCAATAGTATTCTAAAAATTATAACCCGTATTTGAAGTGAATAAAGAAAATTTTACCTAATTAAAAAAGTGATTTAGTTCGAATAATCTACTTCCACAAATCTACAATACAATCTAATCGAGAGATCAACACCGACCCAAGCAGTAAGTACTACAATCCTTAAATTCATTAATTCAATCCTTAATAAATAATTCGAAAATCCTAATACCCAAGAATCTCGGTGGAGCGTTATCCACTTAGACATACTCGTCCAGAAGTGAGAGACTGGACATCACAATTGGTTCCGGTACAAGTATATTCTTGATTTAAATATTTTTGGACATATTTAATAAGTTTATTTCGCTCATATTTATTAACGCTTATAATATTCAAACATCACAATTGGTTCCGGTGCAAATAGATTCTTGATTTGAATATTAGTGGACATATTTATTAAGATAAAATAGTAGAAAATCGCAATTTTGTCCCGATACATACTAGGACTCAACTGAATAGTTTCTTTTTGAGATATTATCAATTTATTATTAGAACTCACAATTAGTTCGGGTACAAACTTATGATTGTTTTTTTTCTTTTTTTTTTTTGACTAAAACGGTAAAATTTTTCGGATATTTAGTGAAATATACAATACGCAAAGTGCAAATCAAAATCACATACGCAAAGTACAAATCAAATACACATACGCAAAATGCAAATCAAATACATGTACGCAAAGTGCAAATAAAAAATGATATAAATAAGTGCTAAGTGCATACATATATAAAGAAATATTTTAAAAGAGAAATAAAACCATTAAAACATACATTGCAAAGTGCAAAATACAAGAAATTATAGCAAAATATATTAATAATAATTGAAAAATTTTCTAACATTGTAACAATCATTTACACCAAAAAAAGAAAGAATACGTAATTCTATTTTATAAAGGCACATTAAACGTATTCAAGAAAATAATAGTACAAAAAGAATACTTAGTATTTTTAAAGACAACGGGTTACGTCTTAAATAACTTTCTTTTAAAATAAAAAACGATGAAAATTAGCAAATTATGAACAATAATGAAATAAAGGGGAATAAAATAAAAAAAGTTATCGATGAAGAAAAAACCGCATGCATTCAGGACTATTCGAAAAAAAGATCTTATAGAAATCTGCGAACACTTTCAAATTCAGATTAATAAAGAAAATATAAATAAGATACGCGATACGACAAGAAAGTTTGTTAAAAATATTAGAGATACTAGTTTTGACAGAAGCAACAAAATACGATGCTCATCAATAAAAGCGATAGATACTGTGGCGAATCTTAGCAATAAGAACACAAGGAAACACATCAAGTATGGATAAAAATTTGGGCGCTTTACCCAAACAACCAACTTTTGATATTGTAGATCAACATATTTCTTTCGATCTAATTAACATAAAACAAGAAGCATCAAAAAACAATCTGAATACAAACAAACAAAGTGTAACACCAAGTATTGAGCTTACAGATCAAAAATAATTTAATAGATTTGGCACCAATAAATAATCAAGAAAATATGGCTAATGAAATTATCTCTTCAGGGCGTAGTAAATTTGGTATCAGAATTTAATGGTAAAAACGTACCAGTCAGGGATTATATACAAAAATTGAAACATGCAAAATGTATCATACCAGAGATAGATGAAAGAAATTTAACTAACATTTTAAAAATAAAATTAAAAGGAAAAACATATGAGGCATTGAAGTATTTTCCTATAAAAAATATAAATGATTTAATAGCAGCAATAAAAACTTTATACCCGACAGAAGAGGATATTTATTAACTCGGGGGTAAATTATCTTAAACTTTTCAAGAGGAGGACGAATCAGTTATTGATTTTACCAATAGAATAAAAAAAGTAATAAGGCAAATGAAGGAATTGAAAAGAACGGAACCAGGACAACCGTCGGCAACACTAGCCGATTTCGACAGGATTCTAGATAACTATGCAGTAAAATATTTTAAAGACGAACTAAATCTAGAACTACAGAATTGGAAACCACGCCATTTTAGACAACGCATTACTTGAAGCAATAAGAATAGAAATGAAACTGCTTAACCGAAAGAATCAGGGAAAACTAACTATAAACTCATTTGGTCAATTTAATATGTTACATAAAACAGAACCAAACAATATTTTGACTTGTCGAATTTATGAATACAATTAAATTAATATGTAAATTCTGCAGTCAACCAGGGCATTCCATTAGTGCGTGTAGATACAATATAAAACAAAATAATAACTGCCAATACTGTAAAGAAATGGGTCACGAAGCGGGTCAATGTCCATTCATCGGCGAGAATAAAGATTGCTGGAAATGCAGGGAAAGTGAACACAATCAAAATATTTGACCAAACAAAAATAAGTCGGAAATCTGCGACTACTGCAGAATGCCAGGGCATAGAATGTTAAGCTGTCTAATGGTAGTGTGCGCAAAATACAATAAAAAGGCCATACTTTTAAGGACTGTACATTGGGAGAAGATAATTTAAGATCTAATATATGCACTTTTATGAAGAAAAAGGACACAACATCGCAGAATGTAATATGAAAAATATTATGTTAAGTGAGTATACTCAAAACAACAAAAATGCCAGATATGCGATATAACAGGCCATACATCTAAATGTTATTACAGAAATAGAAACAATCAATATCAAAATAACGGATGGAATAATGGAAATCAATATAGCTTTAAGAATAATAATAAATTTGGCAATAACAGGAATGTACAGAGACAAACACAGAACAGATATTGTGAATTTTGCGAAATAATAAAGCACACAACCCATGAAGGCAGAAAACTGCAAGCACTGCAAAGTTTCGCACAGAATAAAACGGAGACACAGTGTTCATTTTACAGTACAGGACGTTATTCAGTTCATAACTGTAATAAATTAAAGAACGTAGTCGAAAGCATAGATAAATTCTGCAAAAATTTCAAATTGATGGGACACACAACAGATAGTTGCCTTCGTAGACGAAATAATTCGGGAAACGATCAGACTCTTCCTCATGAGAATGCATAGGGGGAGTATCAAACAAGAAGCCACTCATAAAGCACACGCAGTTCGCTCAAATAAGCGAAAATAATACAGAGGTACTAAGTTGCCAAAGTATTAAAGAGAATACGCTCGATTGAGTTACTGCATCAGCAGAAATTTTACCTGTATACAAAAACGTAGTAATAGAGGAATGCAAACCGATCATAATGAATGACATCGAAATTAGGTCGACCAAAAATCTTAAATACGACGAAAGTAAATTAGCAACTCATGAATATTTACAAAATAATATGCCAATATGCATGTATAAACTAAGAGACGCACAATACGTCGAAATAGAAAACTGAATATTATTAAAGAAAAATTCGTACCTATTGAAAAAAATAAACTTTAAAAATCAGATTTTGTTATCAGGAATAGCAAACAAAATACTTAAAACTTATACCACATAAATTAAAAGAAATCACAATTAATGAAACACAAAAACTGATAGATAATAATCTAGTTAGACAGTCAAAAAGTGCGTATAATGCACCTGCCTTTATCGTCAAAATCTACGAATGAAGAGGAACGCTAGCGATTAGGTATAGATTACAGGAAATTAAAGGAAAAAAACATAACCAGACCCATAAATAATACCTTCTATAACAGAAATCTTCGACGAAATAGGAAATAACAAATACTTCACTACAATAGATGTGGTATGGGGATTTCATCAAATAAAACTGAACCGTTTGATATGCAAAAAACGGCTTTTAGCATACATCCATTAGGACGTTTTGAATTTAGAGTCCTACTTTTTGGTCTTACAAATTCACCAAGAACGTTTCAAAGGATAATGTCATCTGTACTAAGCAAATTAGTGGGAAAAATTTAATTTGTGTACATAGACGATATTATTATATTGCTGGAAACAGAGAGGATCATAACGACAGATTCAATACAGTAATCCAAAAATTAAGAAAAGCAGGATTGAAACTGGCACCAAATAAGTGCGAATTCCTGAAATTTGAAATAATATTTCTGGGTCACATATTAAACGATGACGGAATAAAAGTAGATAAAAAGAAGTAGAAGCAGTTAAGCAATTGCCGACTCCTCAAACGGCTTAGCAGGTTATTACAGATGCTTTATAAACAATTTTGTAGAGATAACTAAACCATTAACAATACTGTTACAAAAAGACGTGAAATTCATATGGGATGCAGGGAAACAAGAAGCTTTCGATAAATTAAAAGAAATCCGGTATACTGCGCCCTTATTACAGTTTTCTTGCCTAAATCAACCATTTATTACAACAGACGCGTCAGGATATGTGCTAGGTGCAATTCTGTCTCAAGGAGAGATCGGTTTAGATAAACCAATAGCATATGCATCAACAGTGCTGAAAGTACCAGAACTTAAATACCACATATAAGAAAAAGAGGCTTTAGCTATAATGTTTGGAGTTAAATATTTAAAAAATATATTTTTGAAAATAAATTACGATAGTTACTGATCATAAACCATTACTATCTTTTTAATACGCAGATAAAAATATCAGAGTGCAACGATGGCGATTACAACTATCGGGATATGATATCATTTATAAAAAAGGAAAATAAAACGTGAACGCAGACGCGCTATCAAGAAATCCTGTAGAACAAGTAAATGTGATGACACGAGTACATAAAGGACATAAAACTAACGACGATTAAATAAAAAAATTAAACGAAGAACGTATTAAAATTAAAGAACAAAAAAAGTCCATCGGAAAAAAAATTAAAAACGAAACAGAAAATGGAAAATGGGCAATCGAAATTAGATCGAACTACAGAAGAAAAATCAGATTATAAGAATACAGAAGAAGAATCAGAAATAATCCACTTAATTACATTGAAGGGTGTACAATTAGACGATAATACACAAATTCTATTGACGGAAAAAATATTAAACTAAATAAAAGCATAAATAAAAATGAAATTGAAGTATACAACATAGACAATAATAATTTATCCTTACAATGCATCGACATAAGCGAATCAATTTTACTTGTTAAAAAGAATTTAATAGGGATTTTTGAGATTCTTAAAAATCTTCTTATAAAAGAAAAATGCTTAATGTTTAGTATATCCAAAGATATCAATATAATTAATATGAACTGGAACGAAATTGAAGAAATATTACGCAATAAATTCATAAATACAGATATAAAAATAATTGCAAGTTCAAATAAAATTAAATATGTTAAAAGTAACGAGTGAGACGATGTATTTTTTACATTCCTCAAATATAGGAGGGCATTCAGTAGTTAATAGAACCTATAACAGAATAAAAGATTTATATTATTGGGAAAATTTAAAAGAAGATATTCAAAACAGAATAAATCGATGCGATGATTGTTAAAGAAATAAATTGAAACATGATAAAACAAGGCGACCGATGGTAATTACAGATACTCCAATAAAAACGTTCGACAAAATAGCTATGGATATAGTGGGTCCTTTAAATATAACAAAGAACAGTAGCAAATAAATTTTAACAATTCAAGACCAGCTATGAAAATTTTTAATAACGGTACCTTTAACAAATCAAATAGCAGAAACAATTGCTGATGCACTTATCAAGAAATTTATCTGCATTTTTAGCTCACCGAAAATGATTATAGCAGATAGAGGTGCAAATTTCGCGAGTAAAATCATAAAATGTATTGCGCGAAGATTTAAATTTTTAAAAGTGGAAACTACTTCCTTTTCACCACAATCTAACAGACCAATAGAAAGAGCACATCACCCATTATGCGAATATTTAAACAAGACCACTCGGCTCGAGTAGTAGTACCTGTTAAAGGTCATTGTCCAGAGTTACGGATAATTAAAACCAAAATAGAGAATGTGTGACAAAACATAAGTTTTACCTCAAGGGGGTAACCTAACAGGGGGAAATCCCGCAGCCGATTCCGATCGGGTGAAAGCCCTGGTGGTCGGTACTGGCTTCAAGGATTTTGGGGAGAACCACCTGCACACCACTAAAACATCTAGTGAGAACCAACTTCGAGGACGCGTGACAAGTGCAGAGCAGATAGACTTTGTCAGCCGGTCAGTTACTGCGGATGGCCAAACACATCGGCCGGGCACCGCAAGCAATAACATACACGGTGGCAGAGATGGTACCAGAAGAATCCTCGATGTCTGGAACAAACTCCAGGCAGCAGAGAGCATCGAGGAAGGAATATTCGAAAAAAATCCAGGAGAACCTAGACAAAGTAAGCGCAGTGATGACACCGTAATATTTACAAGTACGTGAAGGAGGACTTACAAAAGATCTTGTTCTATATGAGGCGTTTAGCTAAGTTTAGTTAAGAGCAGGGATCAAGGAGCGACCTTCGCCAATGTCCTCAAGCCAATTGTTGCCAATTCAAAGTAGTAAAAAAGAAAGTGTATAAGTTCATAAAATCTTTGTGTTTTCAAAATTGCTTTGCGGATAGATCCTCCTTTATTTTGTTTAAAATCTATAACGACATAAAATAAATGTGATTCTATCAAATAATTTGATCAATGGATCGACCAAGTAAATAATTAAGTTTGGTATATGAGGATAAATAATAATAGACAACCGGAGGTCGCGGCCACGTGCGTAAGATTCCAAGAACGTAACAATGCGAGAAATGTACAAGTATTATTGTAACAAGGAGCGGGCGACTTATTGTAATGTATGCGAAATACTCGTAGAATTAAAAAGACGAAATGTAAGGATTGCTCGAGGGCGCAAATGGTGTGGGGTTGGGTTGGTTTGGCTTTTATAAAATATTTATCGGCTCTTATTTGCTCGTGAGCCCTTTAGTGCACGGGAAATCCGTGGCCTAGAAGCCATACGTGACCGAGTACAAATACTCGGAGCCGTGTTAATCTCATAGGAGACTCAGTTTCCTTAAAGATAAGCGTGCACAGGACCAAGAATCCTGGGGCCGCCAGGCTGCTGGGTGAAGCGATGAGAGGCGAGAAGTTTTGGTTTGCTAATCGGAAAATTCCTCGCAATTAGAATCGAGAGCGCGAGGCAGCACGCAAGAGAGTGAGGGTAAACAAAGGAAGGGCTCGCGGGACGCGTATAAAAGGGCGAGCGTTATCGTACACCAGTCAGTCGCTTGAGCAGTCCAGCAGAGTAAGGTGTTTATTTATAAGTTCCTTTTGTTTAATAAATCAATTTTTAATATATCTCAGTTTCCTTATTTTTTCCCTTTGAATCCGTAATACCAATAAAGGAAAAAATCTATAAGCAGCAAATCGCCAACAATATGAACAAAATCAGGCAAATCAAGAATGGTGATGTATTAGTACAACTACAGAAGGGCATCAACGTTGAGGCCATTAAAGATGCAGTTGCAGCTGCAACTGATGCGGAGGCTACAAACTTGCAGCTTTCACAACAATTAGCACCCGACATAAGTGACATAGACCTGGACACAACTGAGGACGAATTACAGAAGGCATTGGCTGAAGCGATTGTGGTTCTAGTAGAAGCACTAAAGGTCAAGGCAATATGTCCTGCTTATGGTGGCACGCAGACGGCAATCGTAATAATGATGCATGCCGACGCATTCGGCATCATCAAGACCGGGAAGGTATGGTTAGGTTATAGCCAGAATCCGAGAAAAAACCGCGGTCCCGAAAGTGCACCAAATGTGAGGCGATGGAAGCTGGTCACAGACACCTATCTGGGAACATAAACTGCACAGACATAGCGAAAGCGAAGGAAAGAAGACTAATGAAATAAAATGGTTAAGTATAGACAAATAAACTTACATCGGACTCAAGCTACAGAAGATTTACTCTATCAAATGGCTAAGGAACAGAAAGCGGGTATTCTGCTCATCTCTGAACAATACACAAACATGGACAACCGGGGCAGGGACTCGCACAAAACTTTGAAATGGTTACGTACAGTGCGAACTATTGCTACTTCCAGAGTGCATCACTTGAGACGTGTCAGGCCGACTTGGATGAATTGTAGGGAAGTGTAAGACAATGGCCTGGACTCATTATTATAGCAGGGGACATCAATGCCAAGTCTATTTCATGGAGTCGAGGCCCAGAAGATAGAAGAGGACAACTTTTAGACGAAATGATGGCCTCACTCGACATAATAGTGATCAATCAGACGGGGATGGTAACATTCGAAAGAAGAGCGTCGTTATCGGTAATAGATCTGACCTTTCTACAGCCAACGCTAGGGAGACACCTACGCGAATGGACAATCTTCTGGAAGAAGAGTCACTCAGCGACCATCTATACACCAAGACTGGATAAGACTGAGACAACGGACGACATGACCCGATAGTACACAACTGAAATGAGCCGAGCGTGCGATGCATTCATACCCCGGAGAAGACAGCACAATAACCAAAGGTCTGTTTTTTGGTGGAATTTAGAAATTTCAGAACAGAGGAGCTACTGTAACAAACAACGGAGGAAAGCTCAGAGTGCGCAGAAAAGAGAACATCCAGAACAAGAAAAGGAAGTGGATAGGTACAAGGACGCCAAAAAAACGCTCTGAAATGCCATCAATCGAAGTAAGAGTCAGTGTTGGAAAGTACTGTGCGATGAAGTCCATCGACACCCTTGGGCATGCTCTATCGCCTCGTGATGCGGAAGCTCCAGACGAGACAAGGATCGGGTGCTCTAAGAGACGAACCAACGGTACTCAAAATTATAGAACGCTCTTCGCAAAGGGAGCGCCCAGAGAGAGCTATCCGAGAGACGAGGCATCAGAGGTTCCTCTGTTCCAGATAAGCGAACTACAACGGGCCGCGACGAGACCGGATTCAGGAAAGGCTTCGGGACCTGACGGGATCTCCAACGAAGCTCTGAGAGTGACTATTCGGTAGAAGCCTCAGCTTATACTGGACAATATAAACGCTAAAAGCTGGTCCTCATACCGAAGTGCAAAAGCAAGGATCCCATCTTCCTAGAGGCTGTTATGCATGCTCGACTCCACGGGCAAATTGTACAGGAGGATGATTCTTAACCGCGTGCAGAGCGAACTGGACATCCCGGAGAATGAAGGGCTATCAGAGATGCCATACGGGTGCCGAACAGTGGGGAGAACTCTGCATGCTGTGTAGGAAGTACAGAAAAGAGTAGACAAAACATCCTCCATGAAACCGAAGCTGGAAGGATTCTGTGCCGTGGTAACACTCGACGTGAACAAAGCCTTCAACTCGGCCAACTGGGAATATATATGTATATATATATATCAATATTTGATGAGATTCCTAGCAACTACCTAGAGGACAGTACACGAATCGTGGAAACAAAAGGTGGCGCCCTAGAAGCCGACATCACAGCAGGAGTCGCTCAAGGATCGGTTAGAGGGCCCTACAATGTGGAATATATTTAATGATGGGATTTCTGCAGCTCAAACTATCTAAAGCTGTGGATCTGGTAGCATATGCGGATAACGTAGCCATGTTGACTGTAGCTACAAATACAGAAGAACTAAAATGGAAATGTAACGAGAGTCTAGAAATACTCAGTCGCTTGATGAAAGCACACGGCTTGAAATTGGCCCAAGAGAAGAGCGAGGCTGTTCTCGTAACAAAGAGACGAAAGTTTGAGCACCCTAAACTCGAGCTAGATGGACACAAAATGCAGTTCCAGGATATACTGGAATATAAGACCACATCAGACGGACATCAGTGAAAGCAGGGAATTAAAAGCATTAAAACAGCTGATGCCCAACGTGGGAGAACCAAAATAAGATAACCGGGCACTTCTGGCGACTGTGGTGCACTCGGTGCTACTCTACGGTTCACCTCTGTTGGGCGCGCATGTTGTACATCAAGAATATGGTTCAGGAGCAGCGTCGTATAGCACATCGAGTCATTAGCGGATATCAATTAATCCATAATAAATAAATAAAGCGACAAGTTTAAAAGTTCCAAATAGCTATAACGCGTTAAATACAATTCAGCCAATTATAGTCTAGATCGTATTATACATAAAATCGCATTTCACGCACACTTGCACTGTATCGAAAAATACATTTGATACGCATGTTTCATTAATTTTAACAAATTTTATTGTATTTTTAAAGTTTGGTTGTAAGTCTTACCTTTTTCAAGGCTTTTTTTCAACTAAAAAAAGGTTTGAAAAAATTTGAAAAACATCATATCCGACGTATTTTGAGCTGTTCTTCCGAATAATGATACAGATTTTTTTTTAAAAGACTCCGAAAAAAAAATATGGCATGTTTTCACGAAAAACAGTTAAATAATTTAGAAATTTTCAACTTTATGAATTTTTTTCATAATGAAATCGCAATGGCAATAATTCAAATCACTGCAAAAATGCGCCTCTCACTGCCCGGGGTGCTTGATTATAGTGAGTTCCCTCGTCTCTCACTGTCCGGGGTGCTTGATTATAATGAGTCCCCTGGCCTCTCACTGACACTTTGTAATTCAGTGCTTATTTTTCATACACGATTGGCAAAGAGATATGTTACAACACAGACAAAACAAAAACGTTCTGCGTCCACAACCGGAACATTTTTTTGTGGATTCAGTTTTATTGTTTCATGTGTTGTTTTTTTCATCTGACCGTTTTGTATGTAAGTTTTAGCTAGTGACACCACAAATACTTTAGTTACAATTTTTTTCGTACCATCTCCTCATGCATTGAAAATAACTACTGAATTCACTATTGCAGTCTGAATCAATCGAATAAAAACCACCCATGTCCATTTTTTAGAACGTATGCTCGCCATAACATTATTACAGTGTCCATCATGCAAATCTACTGCACCCATGAAACGATTGTAAAGATGGAATTGCGGGAACTGTATATCTATTTTTATTTTTGCAGTAGCACAATATCTTTTTTTAGGTACGAAGGAGTCACTTCAGCAGCTGTAGATACAACCGATACTAATTTTGAGTTCATACAGTTTGCCAAATGCCAAAAGTTAAAATATTTTACTGAAATATTTTCATGATTGGACGAACACGCCTCTCTTTATCATTGGAATCATTGTTAGTCGCTTTCGCGTATTTCATATTTTTTTTTATAGTTTCAAACTTCTTACGGGACATTGCCGAAGAAACTGCTGCACATGATAAAAAAGGATCTGTTGACCAGTAGTCTCTTTGTGCTTTTTGAGTGTTGAAAGAAGTGAACATGACAATTCCTATGAAAGTATTCAAATCATCGATTTCGAGGTTGAACCATTTTCTCGACAAGCATCAATGATGTACTCTTTTATCTCGGTTGAAAAAAAAGTTTCAAATAATTGAATTGGTTCACTTTTGAGAATTTTTCTTTTCACATGATCAGGCAAAAGCATTTCGATTTCATACTTATCAGAATATATTTTTTCACCATCTACCCAATGGAAAATATGATTTTTTTCTAACTTAGCTTGGTCTACTCGATAACTTCTTTTAGCTTTATGATAAGTGATATTTGGTAGTTCTTCAACAGTGTCATCATTAGAATTCGAATCATCTGAACAACCAGAGTTATCTGGATTTGGTATTTCCACTAATTCATCTTCGTCAGAAGTATAATGTGCGTCTTCGAATTCAGAAATAGTCTTTGATCCCTTTCGTGAAATTTTGAAAATTAAATTCCATTCACAGTATAGAAATTTTCAATATACAATGAAACGTATACATCAAAAATACGCAACTAAATATAAAATGTTGCAATATTCGTTATGCAAGGAAAATAATTACGAATAAGGTAAGCGGTTTTTCAGTGAACATTGATGTTAAACAGGGTAACATGGAAATTCTTATGGAAATATGAAACAAATATATCTACATGAAAACACCAATCACAGCAGTAGTATAACTATAAATGAATTATATAAGCATTATTATTTTTAGCCCTGTTTGAAGGTGCAAAATTATTTCAAAAGGTAAATGATTTTTTGAAGTTATGAAAATGTTGATCAATTTAAACAGCTAAATGTATTAGTAATTGATGCTTAAATCTATTTCCAAAGTATAATGCATGAGGCTAACGTTTGAATTTCAATATGTCCATTCCATTTCATCAAAATCCATTATATTTCTTTAAGAATTTTATTTGCACTTTGTATTCAACGCGAAAAAACAACTCGAAAAATGTCGGGTAAGACCCAACCCCTTACTAAATTCTTTGAAACCATTTCTCATTTGACAATAAATCTTGAGAAGTTATCAGAAAAATAGCTTGATTGAAAATTCCGTTTTTTGAGATTTTACGAAATGTGGCTATTTTGGAAAAAATTAAAAATATTTTTGGGTCATGACAAAAATTTTTCCATGATGTTTGCATATCAATTGCACTTTTCCGCAGGGATTTGAATTATTGCCATTGCGTTTCATTATGACAAAAATTCAAAAGTTGAAAATTTCTAATTGTTTTCACTTTTTTTCGTGAAAAACGCGCCATATTTTTTTGATGAGTATTTTAACAAATATCGGTATCACCATTCGAAAGAACAGTTCAAAATACGTCGGATATGATGTTTTTCAAATTTTTTCAAACCTTTGTTTTTAGTTGAAAAAAAGCCTTGAAAAAGTTGTTGAAAATTCGGGTTCTTGGTCGTTAATGGATTAATAATGAAACTTTTATTAAATAACAGAAATAGTAACAAAAAAGCACAATAATTTACTTTACCGAGCGATTTTAGGAGCGAGGAATATATATCTAGTTTAATATTAATAAATGGTCTTATTCAAACTCAACAATTCCTTGATTTTTCAAATGAGTGATTATTATTTAAGCAATAATTCTATTCAAACTTTCAAGTCAGAACAGAAAGAGCGGCAACAGCAGCGAAAACTTTTTATAATATACTGATCTTTAATTGCATAACCTAATAATTGAAATGGGGCATATGCGCGCGTAGCACTGAAGGGGTATAATCTCCCTAGTATTATTATTATTATTAGTGCTAGTATTATAATGACTATTCCCATCTTTTGCTTGCTCCTTGCCGAAGGCTAGCTTCTCGGCTAGCCGGGTAATGGGCTTACGGGAGTTGCATTTCTATGAATGAGTGTGTAGCATGTATGTGAGATTTATGAATGCTGAGCAAATGAGTGAGTTCTTCTATATTGCACGAAGCGGAGATGGGCTGCAGAAGCAGAAAAGGCAACCGAATATGCACGCTGCATGCCAATCTAGTCGGAGCCATAGACACTATAAATGGATCTCGACTGGTTATATAAAGATAAAGGATGGCACGCATTCCTGAAGACCCCTATAAACGAGAGTCCTCCACGGGGCGAGATCACACGCGGAGCACAAGCTTCAGATAATTACACTGTAAAAGGGTACTACTTGGGTGGAGAGCATGTTTGATGGATAAATAAGGGGGCCCCATAAACGGGCTTCTCCTAAAGCGCATGAGGATGTGATTCTGGAACGAATAAAAGGGAGAAATGCTGCTTTTAATCTGCGACTCGAGAGCTGCCAAAAGGAGATCGTGGGAGGGGAGTCGATCTGAGGTAATACCGACGAGGACCGAACCACCTTTGGCTCCTGCTGATGGCAAAATGGGATAGCGGTCGCCTAGCCAGCACCGCGTGATGCTTGCTGGAAACTCTCCGGAGAGCTAAACACCTTGTTGGGCGTCTTCTTAAGGAAGCTTAAGAGAGCAGAGTTGAGCTAGCGGGATGGAGCATGCTATATCACAGTATGACGCACCTAGTCTGGCACCGTCTAGGTATGCGTTGGGGCCATTCCAGCTGCCCCCATAGAGAGGGGGATCCAGGAAATCGGTGTTCATGCTGTGACAAATCTTTATTATTTCAGCAAGGATGTCCCAACAAATCGAACTAGAGGAAGGATAAAGCGGAGATAGCAGTAAAGGTAAGTCAGCGGCGTTGCCGAGAGTAATACTTAGAGCGCCGCTACTAAGTTCAGAGTCAGAGCTCAGTAGATCTGGTAGCACTACTAGCGTGGAAAGTGCCACTAGCTACTTGAGCGTGGCAAGTTTGGAGGGCAGTGAACATGCAGATCTGCCATCCTGACGGAGAAAACAGGGAGGAAGTCTGAATAAAAGGCGCGATAAGTGAAAGCGATACCCCTGATTAAGCACATTGCTGCAGTGGAGAAAAAAGCGGAGAAAACTCTCTCCGAAATGAAGAGCCTCCTGACGACTATTCTGGCTGTCCTGAAAAGACAACCAAACTTAGCTAAGGAAATGAAGAAGCGGCTGCCCAAACTGCAGGAGGCAATAGAAGTCCTCGAGACCTCCTGTTTGAGCCACAAGTCTAAATGTGCTCTCACGATTGAGACGAGCGTGCGCGAAACTTATGCAGAATAGTCCGGACCTCGTGTTCGAAAGGGAAAGGGTGAAGGATTAAATTAAACGTTTCTCTGTAATTTAAATTAAACACTTGTGATTTATTCACAGTTGTGTGTATACACGTGTGGTCGTGTCGCGGTTATAACTTGTATTTATCTGGTGGTCTGATTGCGTCGCTTCGGAGTATGGTTGTGTGTGTGTGACTCACGTGTGTGTGGAGAAACTCGTGCTCCCGCAAACGTGCCACGCAGTAGGCCGTCGGAAACGGAATAGGCAGACAGCGTGCAAGCGCGATAATTTATGCGCGCTGGCACCTTCGAGAGAGCTTGAGCGAGAGAGTTAAAGTGGGGATGGTGCGCATCGGCACCGACAAGCGTGCGATCTGCGCTATTGACCCGACCACCTCCAGGAAGGAGTGCGGTTCTGCGCATTGCAGGCTGAAGAGATGGCACGTATGCGAGCCAAAGCAATTTCCTTCTCAAAGCTGCCAAGCGCCGAATTATCGGCTCGTCCTCCCGGAAACAAGCGGCAGGCTTCTAGTCCGCCCCTACAAACGGAAGGAGGGTCAGAGAAGAGAATTCCACCTCCGAATGACAGGAAGTGGAACATAAGGCCAAAAAAAAGAAAAAACAAGAGAACACGGCAGAAAACAGAAGGGTGCCCAAAAAGAAAGCGGCGTCAAAGAGAAAGCCAGAAGCGATCTTGCTGCATCCGGCGGAAAACAATATGTTCACAGAGGTGCTGACAACTGCGCAGAGAACCATTAAGCCGGACAGTACCGGGATCGAGGTCCGATCCATTCGGCATACCAGAGCGGGTGAGGTCCTCCTTGAGCTTCACAAGTCGACCACCAAAACGAGAGGCGCGTTCACGGAGGCCCTCAGATCGACGGACGACAATTTCGGCAGCGTCAGGAAGCTGGTCTCTAGAGCCACTGTGGAGATCCGGGACCTTAACGACTGCACGACGAAGGAAGAGGCTGAGGAACTGTCCTTCTGGACTACACGGGCCACCTACGGGTGACAGTGACCCGACCAGATATGCGGGGGTAGCAAGTGGCAGTGGTGTCAGTCGATGAGTCGGCTGCCGTGGCCCTGCTCAGGTCCGCTCGGAGAGTGCGAAACAAGAAAGCTCCAGGGCCGGATGGCCTTCTGGCGGAGCTGCTAAAGGCGATAGCCATTAATCACCTGAGTCTCTTGTTTGACATGTACAACTCGTACCTGAAAGCGGGCGTTTTTCCGGATTGCTGGAAGGTCGAGGAACTTGTCCTGATCAGCAATGGCAAGGGTCCGACAAACGCTCTGTACATGCTGGAGACCGCGGGCAAACTCCTGGAGAAGCTGCTGAAGCTCCGTCTCCTAGCTGCCTTGCGAGAGGCAGGCGATATAGCTCCTCGCCAGTACGGTTTTAGATGGGGCATGTCGACCATCAATGTAGTCCAGGAGGTCGTAGATGCCGAAAAGTCGACGGAGCGGGGAAACCATTTTTCACGCCCCGTGCGTTTACTGGCCACCTTAGACTTGAAAAACGCCTTCAATTCCGTCAGGTAGGACCAGGAGCTAAATGCTATGGTACGAGATTTCCGGATGCTCGGGTACATTATCTGAATACTTGGGAGTTACCTCGAGAATCGCTCCATAGTCTACGACACTGATGATGGCCCGATGAAAAAGGAAATAACATCTGGGACAGCCCAGGGCTCTATTCTGGGTCTCGGTGTTTGAACGATGGGATCTTATGGATGAAAATGCCAGAAGGCACGTTTCTGATAGGGTACGTGGACGACTTAGCGGCAGACATCATCGCAAGAGACGTCGACGATTGTCAGGTGCGACTTATGCCTCCTAGCACACAGAGTCGGCAGTGCGTGTACTGTGTAGCGCGCGTACACGTAAATACACACATACGAGAAAGTGAATAATGGGCTGCGGCAACCCGTAGTCGGGTATATTCGATACGCCCCGGGGTGAGTACTCGAAGACAATGGCGTACATCTCCAATGGAAGAGTACGTCGACTTACCCCACAGAGAACCCCGTCACTAGAGAATTCTGTTGTACAATATTATGAGACTGTTAACAAGGACAGCAAGTACGTAAATTTTACGTATACCGAAAGGTACGGTTTGACTAAGGTGTTGATTTGACTACGATATCCCCTTAAAAACGAAGGATAGTTTCCAATTTTTAAAGTAAACTGATTGTTGAAATGCAATGATCATACTTTGAAAACCAATCAACCTGCATAAAACTATGTATCGTGCTGATAAAGATGCTTGGTATTTGATCTATATGGTTAATTGTCTCTAGCAATTTTAATCGGCATTCGTAATATTCTCATTGCATTTTTTCTCCAATGTTTTGTCCCTTTGATTTTTATCTTATCCTATCGATAAAAACAATGAACACACACTAAAAAATTTTTTGTTCATTTTTCACCAAAATTCTCGATTTCACCCCTTGCTAAGGGTTGTAAATTGAATTATATTACGTCACGAGTACAATTCGCTAATTTTGTAACAAAACAAATAAGAAACAACAGTTTTTAGGCCTTGCGAATAATTTTCTACTAGGTTTGTCCAACCGTGTTTTCATTTGACGATTTTTCTTCATTTAACTCTCATTTTCAACCTTTAGGAAGGGTGGTAGCAAAAAATAAACACTGGCATTCGAAAGAACATCCCATTTTACCTATAGGGTATCGGTATTATTGCTCAAAACCGCCGAAAAGTAATTTTTTTCTCGAGTGTCCAACTACGTCCGCTTGAGCTTTAATGGGTTAATAAGTGAATTGCTGAGTTTAGACTTCTGTAACGAGTAAAATTCCAACTTTCTACTTTACGAGCATAGAATTTGGAATCGATTAACATTTTACTCTTTACTTCAGGGTAAACCTTTTAATTTGTTCTTTACTAGAGTAAAAACTTATAATTCATTCTTACAAAGATTAAATTATTAATTTTAATCTTTTTTTGGAGAATAATGTAACGTCGTGCGCGCCTTCAGGAAAAATTTTGAAACCCGTTATATGATAACTTACCACGCGCATTTTTTCTTTTTCCCTTTTTGGGTAAGATCGCAGATCGATATCTACGGAACACGCCCATGGTAAAACAGGACGCTTCATTTTCCCTAGATCTTATCTAGTTATACCCGAACTTGAGTATGCGTTCAAGTTTATGGTACAACATTAGTGCGTCGACTATTTATATTGCCTCAAGTTAGATACCAATAGTACCTACACCAATAGGGTCGTTAAATTAGTGATATATGAGAAAGATAGATAGGAAAGCATACGAACATTATTAAGAGGGTTTCCCCGAGTAGTACCCCGCATTTATCACATGAGTCAATAAGCAACGTTGGAAGTTTAGATATACAAGGACCCATACCTTATTTTGTATCTTTACGACAAGCGTTTCCTTTTTTTTTATTATTTGATTTATTTTCGTATTTTCATTTCTGCATCTTAAGTAAACCGAAACCCGGCTAGCTACAAGCCTCTTTTTAAACAATAAGCAGATGCCCAGTCGCGAATCGGGGCAAGCGATAGAGACGCGATGACAAACATGTGTAAGAGATTCCCGAGGACCACTCGATGTGTACTTCAAGCAAACGCAAGAAAAACCCGAGATGAACCCGCACGTGCAAGTCGTAAAGAACCAAAAAGGGATGCGTAAAGAAATTTTCCCATGCTTTTCCATGAAGAGTTGTATGCTTTTCTATCCTTCTTATTGTACACTTATATAAACCTTTTTCAAACGTTCAAAATATGTGCCGAAAAAAATTAAATAGTAAGATATTGCAAAATAAACATTTTAGGTATTTTTAAATGAACCGATGCTCCTATTTTTAATCAGCTCACGATTTGATATAACTATGTAAGGGTTAATAACAATTACGACAATAACAACTTGTATTTTTTTTATTAATAACCGGCATGTTAAATGCAGATCTCTCCTTACATATTTTTCACCTGTAGAAACAAGTGCAACAATTTGTACTATTTAAAATATAAGAGTTAGAAAAAATCGATTAGTATAATACTTTGCAAGTAAATATTCATATCTAAAAATCATATTTAGCTAGAAACAATATTGTCTTTGCGAATAAGTATGACTTTTAATGTATCAACTTTAGCGACTATGTAAGAATTAATGACAATCGTGGCGTTGAACACTTTGTATCTTATTAAATAGTCATTTATTTTGAAAAACAAATCACCTTTTATGCATAAATTTTTATTTAGATATAATATAAAAGTTATAACCAAATAGCTATAAGATTGCGCTTTTAGATTTTTGTTTAACAGATAAATAACTACAGTTGTTCAATACCTTGTCACTGGTATTTTTACAACTACATTTTGTAGATTATTTTTAATGTTATACCTAAGACATTATTGTTCAATTACAATTAAGGCCAATTTAGTTTAACCAAATTTAGCGCAATATATTTTTGGTAAAGTTCTTGTTGTTTTACATAGTTTATAAGTAATACTGTAATCGATACACCTTTTTTTTGTTTAATTATTTAAGTTTAAAAGTTGTATTTCTAATTTAGCATATGAGTTCAGAACTCAAATAATAGAATATTTTCAAATAACTATACTCAGTTTGCGTTATGATTTAACTTTAGCAACTACGTTTAAAAACTAATAACGACGATAACAATTTGTATTTTATTATATACTTTATTTAAGAAACGTTTACCAAATCATTTTCAAACATGTATTTTCATTGTCGAAAACAAGCAAGCGAGAAGTTAATTTAACAATTAACCGATAATATTTAATTACATTTTTTATTTATGGCTAAGTAAACTAACTCAGCTATCCTCTAAACAAACAACTATATTTGAATCATATATTTACTATTAATATTTTTACAACGAATATTAATGTTATTCTCAGTTTATTTGTACTCTCTACGTTTTTACACGAAGCAATTGCAATAATGTAATTTAAACCTTCAAAAGCATAATGTTAATTCAATGTTCAAAAGTAACTTAACAAGTAATAAGAGACTACTTCGTAAAATAAGAGTACATTTAATTTTTAGTGTTACACGAATTATTTAGTGTTTGGTTAATAACAATTGCCACATGTAAGAGTGAAAATAAGAAACAATATATGTTCAATTTTCTTTCATATACCGTTTTTCTTTGTTTTACAAGGTTAAACAGATACTTTTTCTTTCAATTTCACACAGAGAAAGCATGTTTAAAATTAATAATAATTGTCAGTATATCGGTTATTTAAAAATTCTTATTTTCACTCGGAAACTACCTAAAAATTTCAAGTTCAAAACAGCGTCATAAGCTATGCAGCATGGGGAGCTATGAGAGCGACGAAGGTAGCAGTACTACTCCCAACCCCAGCGCCAAGGGATTTTCCAGGCAGTACAGGTCCAATAGGTATAAATACAGCTGGAAAAGTCTGCAGGACAACCATTCTTAAAATCAGCATTCTACAGAGCAGTCGATTTTACTCCCTACAAGCTTCAACCTCAGCACACATCAACGCAGCATCATAGAACGTCACGAACATCAACGAGAGAGAATTAATTACGTTATATTTTTCTTTAAAAGTGCGTAATTATAAGTTTACACTTTTAACCGTATCACAACGAGCAACCAATAAACAAAAAGTGAGTTTTTAATCAAAGTTTTACATATTTTCTTTTCCCTATATTTATATACAATGTTCATTTAATTTTAGAGTAAAGACTGTGTATTTTAAGCACAGTCCTCTAAAAGTATTTTATAATCATATAAAAAGAAAGAGTAAAGACCGTGTATTTTAAGCACAGTCCTCTAAAAATATTATATAATCATTTAATTAAAGAGTAAAGACTGTGCATTGTAAGCACAGTCCTCTGAAAATCTTCATATAAAATATTCATTCTTATTATAGAGAAGAGACTGTGTATTGTAAGCACAGTCCTCTAAAAATATTATATAATCATTTAATTAAAGAGTAAAGACTGTGTATTGGAAGCACAGTCCTCTCAAATATAAATATTCATTAATAATCTTCTTAAAGAGTAAAGACCGTGTATTGTAAGCACGGTCCTCAAAAGTAAAACTAATCTTAGTAGGTACTAACTAATTTCATTTCAGAGATTAGGGAAAGTGCAAACCTGAAAAGGGAGAGCTCAATTAGGGAATAGATTAATGATAGTTTATTTGATAAGAAGTCCGGATCGGTATTTGCTTAGGTAGCTTCTCAACCATAAAAATCCCGAGCTATAGCGTTTCGGACGCTGGCTCAAAACTCGCACAACGAATGCGGCTAATCCTTTAGTTAGGATTGGTACAGCATGCAATAAACACCTAGTGATAGTTTTAGGACGTCACATTAGATCCCGACGTATTCAAAAGAAGTTCACCGTTGGGTTTTTCGTCACTGTTCAAAATTTTTCTTTTTAAAACAGTAGTCACTATTTGGTTCTGCTGTTTCTCAGGTTACTTTTTTACTACATTAAGTACGTTATCACGTGCGCTAGCCAAAGAAGAACCCATGCATGAGCGTGGAATGCCTTTGCCTATTACCTGGAAACAGCTGCTACAAATTTCAATTGAAGTTCTAGGTTGAGTTACATTTGCTTCACTTTCAGAAAGTGAAACATTTTGACGCACAGTACCATCAAGGCCATTATTTAAATCAATTTTGGTGGAAAATTTACGAACGTGACCTTTACCTTTCTTTGATTTTGAATGGCTTGTAAGTCGCGCTGTTAGGCAAATGTAACAGTTACAAATATTCATTCTTGTTTCTTTTGCCAAATTAAGATCCTCGTAATTGGGCATAGTTGGACAAGGTCTTTTGAAAGTCTTTTTTTCATATTTATTGATTGTTAGTCGACAAGTATTACATATACTTTTCGGAAATCTTCTATTACAAGTATCGAACTGATCATTAATATGCTGTTTTATCACTTTAATATGTTCTTTAGTTAATAAAAAATTTTGAGAAGGTTTATTGTTAAAATTATTTTCTTCCCGCATGGAGCACATACTTTTGTCCGATTTTCTTCGTGATCGCATTTATTTTTCGGATGAATAACGGGCATTATTTATCGATAGAAAATAAGCACTATTTACTGTAAAAAATTCAGAAATTATCGACGATACTTATATCAATACTCTATGCAATTTTAGAAAAAAATACAAATTAATCTGATGAAAAGCTCTTTCAACAATAATCAATAGATAAGAATCCGGAAACCAGCAATCGAGTGACAAACAACTTGGTCGCAAATTAATACAAGCGAATCGTTGGGTCGGTATACTTATATCCTACGGACAGTTTTTTTTATAGTGGGAAAGAAGCTAGTATATGCTGCTCTGTATGCGCACCAGGGACTACACCACGTAGCGGTAGTCCTGCGTACTACTCCGTTTGATTGGGTACTCATGTTCATCATTCGACGGAATAAAGAAAAAAAGTCACTGTGGATTGTAAGTAAGAAAATATTTATTTTCGGGCGAATCATCAGATAAAGCTTCCCCTTTCTCCCCAGGTATATATATATATATATATTTATTTATTTATTTATTTATTTACAGATTTCTGTATAAATATATGTAAATTGACGTATAAAATATCAAATATCAAAATATATTGCATAAATATGTTCCAAAGATTAAAAAACACGCCTATTCTATATCGCAAAAATTGATGCTATCAGAAATATGTAAAATGTGAATATCTTTGAAATAGGAGCAGCTAGGATTTCAAATCCAACGAGTTTTTCACCTATAATCATCACCAAATACAACCA
>UELU01136289.1:0-21155 GCA_900490025.1 Megastigmus dorsalis | reverse complement strand
AAAAGTATAAGGCACTTCTTGAAATAAGTTGAAAATACTATAACGGAGTTTATAAGTATCGCTATACACAAGTTTTAAGTCTTATTATATGATTAAGAGTCGAAGAAAATTTAAGGTTCATGATTCATGTTGTGGAAAATCTTCAAAACCGTATCCAAAATGTCGATTTTTCGAAAAAACGATCAATTTATCACGTTTATTGTCCACTTACGCCTACTGGGAGTTGTCTTTTGGGAAAATTGACATCATATTCGTGACCAGCGACGTCAAAAACCCCGAGTAGAGTATTCTCAGTGTATATAAACGGTTTTAAGATAGTAAAACCTGGTTTTAATGTCATTTTAATCAAATTTAAAGCAAATTTTGACTTTTAGCAGTTTTCAGCCTTTTCACCGCCGTATGGTGGGTTGGAATTTCATTAAAAAAAATTTGACACATTGTTTTCGATGTATTTCTTTTCGTAGAACTCGATTCTGAGGTCAAAAAAATTAAATTTTTCTTTTTTTTTTAATCTAAGAAAAACCATGAAAAAATCGAAAAAAATAAGGTTTTTCATGGAAAACCCCCAAATATGTAGCTGGACCCTATTGTTTTATTGCAAATTCGGATTCAGCGTCGAAAAATACACAAGAAATCGTAAGTCTAGTTAACTGAACAGACCTTTTTATTTTTTTTGTGGGCCTGTGTAATCTATGGTTGTATGAGAATCTCCTCTGTGATGCGTCGCATGGAAATCGAGTGGTGTAAGACTACAAGTCAGCAGAGAGCCACGCAAAATTTTGCAGGATGTTGACCAGGAAAACCAATTGATGTTTAAATCGCCCATCAAAATCATAAAATCAAACGAAGAATTGCAATTTAAAATGGCTTCCTCTACGTTGCTCCAGGAACCAGCTTTAGGCGGATTATATACGACTACGCATCAAATTTTAGATGAATTCATACCGAGCTCAGATAAGAAAAATTCTGGTCTAACAGAAGCGGAATCAGTAGATTTGACTAAAAACCTAGCACTAACGGAATCATGCACATATAGTGCTACGCCTCCGCCACTTTGATTGGCTCTGTCAGCGCCCAACAGGTTATAGTGCGGAATATTTACGAAAGTCGAACTTCGGCTTGGCTTGAGCCAGGAGTCACTGGTTGCCATAATATGGATCCTTTTCCTCATAATAATTGGTTGCACATCCAAGAAATGGGCCTCCAATGATTTACATGTGCGCTCGACAAAGATTCTGTTACGTCGTTATTCGCCATAATTGATGAGTGAAATTTTCTGCTCTATTTTTCTGCGCAAAAGAGGACATTTGTTCTTGTCGTTTGCTGCGTATTTAACATTAGCAAATTTAGCCATTAAACAGTTTATGCAGCGCCGAGCATTGTCGGTATTGCACTCATTAAAATTATGCTCTCCCGCATATTTACAGCAGTGTTTCCTATTCTTACAGGCTACCGCTAAATGCCCGAATTGTTGGCACTTAAAACACTGTCGTACGATTACGCGATCGTCTACGCGGCATGATAGCCATCTTATGTTTACGTTTTGACGTGTAAACTAATGAGCTCTGCAACTAAAATCGGTCTTCACAACGACGGGTCGAGATTTCTTTTTACACGCAGGATATAAATAAATTACTTAGAAATTATCAGGTGATGCATGCGGTATGTTTTGTTTCACTAAGCAATTAATAATCTCTTTGCTCGATAAATCTACTAGAATATCTGGACACAACTTAACCTCCTCCTTTATTTCAAGGCCCATTTCAGTAATTTTTTGACAAGACCTAAGCGCATCGAGAGCATCGCTTTCTACAATAATCGAACTACGAGGTCCTGGCAAAACGCGTTTCACATTTATTTTGTATTCTGTCGGTTCAATAGAACCGCAAACCGCTGCTTTAGTGTCTTTCGACGAAGGATATTTGTCTTTTTCAGCATGGCCGTAGGCCCGATAATTACATGAGTTAAAGTAGTAATAGGGAACGATTTCACTTTATTAAGAGTAACTGTGTTAGCAGGCTTTGAAAGTACAACCCGCACCGATGGAACTGGCACCTACGCCCGCATAGGAACGGTCAACACTAGCAGAAGCGCCTGCAATACCTGTGGGAGAAACAATGATAACCGCTCAATGTTATTACACGCATTAAACAAAACTTGATAACACAGAGTTATAGTACTTTCTAATTCCAATTTGTGCAAATTGCATTAGAGATTTTATCAAATGAATCGCTTATAGAAACTATAAATTCACGCATTTTTTTTTCGCATTTGGATTTTTCTCATTCGAAAGACAATTCAAAATCGCATCTTTGTCCTTTCTTTCTTTATCCTTCAGCTCTTCAATACTATTTGTGAATATGAGCAGCGAAGAGTTAACATGTTCGTCCTTTAACTCACTTCTCTTTCGCTTAGCGTGTCAACCAACGTTGGCGGTGTCTGGATCGGTGAGCGAAGATGAGGCCATTATTGGCTGGCTGATAATAAATTAGTTGAGATAGATGTCGCAGAGGTTGGATGGATGATCGATGAAATCAGCAAATATTCTGGTGATTCCAAAAGTGAGGTTAAGAATCCACATCGAAAAAGCGTCAATAAATACCAAATAAGGCGAGATCCTGTAGTGCCAATTATTTAGAAACGTGACGGGCGAAGAGGCACATGCTTGCACTGCAAAAAGAACTACCCGCAGGCAAAAATACTACAGGAACACTTTAAAACGTAGAGAGCACTATCAGAATCAATGTTACTACCTGTCAAGAGAGAGAGAGAGAGAGAGAGAGAGAGCGAGAGAGAGAGATAAATAGATAGATAGATAGAGAGATAGATAGATATAAGTTTATTTGTAATAGTTTACAAAATGAACATGTTTATACAACATTGATTTTTCTTTAGACTATACATTTTCTTATTCTTTGTCTTTTCTCAGTCACACTTTCTACACAGCTTCATCACAGCTTATTCAGTCTTACCTTATTTCAATCATCAAAAAGTTACAACTTAAAAGTAATATTACAGACCGTTTTAAATAAAATACAAATAAACAAATTTAATATAAAGGAGCGATCGATATCTATCAGTCTTATTGTATAAAAAAAAAAATAAACTTTACAACACAATCACATATGCACTCATCCTACCACACACTCACTCATGCTAATAAATGCACTCAAACTTTCTAAAAAAATAAGTGGTTGGGACAGAACATAATAAGTTAACATACAGAAAATTTACAGTTCTGACCTAAGCGTGTAGTTTAAGTCACAAAAATCAAACGTATAACAAATCACAGGTGCGGTCCGCGGCAGGGCTAAGAATCAAGACCGAGTAGGTGTTGATAGATCGCCGTCTTAAATCTGCGCAAAGATGGTATCTTATTAGTAAGACAGTTCCAAAAGCTCACACATAGAACTTGGATAGATCTCCTTCCTGTCTCCGTGTGCACCTTTGGTATTGAAAGTTCCTGTGCAACACTTCTGCTAGGGCTCATCGGCTGATGCCTGCTGAAAAAAGCTGCCAAATACTGAGTTACTTTTTATAGGGGGTGATGTGCTTGTCCCTCCTAACACCATAGATGTATCTCACACATGTATTACTCAGTCTCTGTAACCGTATTCTCTGCTTGTCGGATGTATCAAGCAACACAATAGTACAGCGCAATAGTACAGCGCAATAGTATAGATCGGGTACGACTAAGGCTTCAAACAATCTTCTGCATAAAATCTCGGTGGTACATGCCATTATATAATTATGGCTGTAAAGGACTTTATTTACTTTTTTAGTCAAACAATCGTTCTACGGTTTCCATGTTAATTTACTATTTAATGTAACACCGAGACTCACGACTGCGTCGAAAAAATCCCATCCTATACACCAAGAACCACAAGTGGTTTGAGATCATGGCCGGAACTTTCAAATCTCGAACTCGCAGATAACATTCTGAATAACGACCCTATTTACATCCTTATTGGAGCTAATCTGTACGAAGGCTTAAACCGCAAAGGTTTAAAGAAAGGTAAAATAAATGAACCTATTGAACTTTATATTGTTTTCGGATGGGTTATTTTCGGAAACACGTAACATAAAAGCGTGAAAATTCATCAAGAAATTGATACTCATGTTTCTAACAAAGCTCTTGATTCATCGTTACAAAAATTCTGGGAGATAGAAGAAATTTCGAATTCCAAAATTATTTCTATTGAAGACGAAAAAATGCAATGGTCATTTCCTTCTAACTGATTCTCATATAAGTGACGGAAACTATGTTGTTAGAGTGTTTTAGAAATCCTTCCCTGCTGATTGGAAAATCTCGATACTTCGCTGAAATATCGTTAAAAAGACTAGAATCTCGCCTTTCGAAAAATCCAATTCACCGTCACCGGTATTCACAATTCATGAAGGAATACGAATCAATGAATCATATGCGTTAAATAGATATTGCTATTAGTCATACTTTCGAACCGGTTTATTTTCGCATCACCACATTTTTCGGGAAACTAGTCGAACTACGAAAACGAGAGCAATTTTTAACTTGCAATCAGACTTGCCAACATAAGTAACAACATAGTGTTTACATCAATTTGGAGTTGCGTTGGATCTAGAGAAAATGTACCGAAATATTCTCATGCATGCAGAATATGTCGATGTTCAGCGAGTCTTATATTGTGAAAATTCCAAAGATCTTATCAACGTGTATCAACTCCTCGCTGTCACCTATGGAACACGATCAATTCATTTTTTAGCTCTTCGTATTATCAAACAACTCGTAGAGGATGGAGGAAAGAATTATCCTCACGCCTCAAAGATTCTTTTAATTGATATTTTTTTTTAATGAAATTCTTTATGGAATGCACTCCGAGAAAGTCACGCTTATCGCTCGAAACAAATTAATTTCGTTACTCGAAAGGAGCAAATTAAAAGCTCGTAAGTAGATAAGCAATTCAAAATTCGGACTTAACGTTATCGATCCTTGTGAGTATAGGATTGCATGGACCGCAAATAATAGCGTAAAAATTTTTGGAATTTAGTGGATAGCTCATGATGAAACGCTCAGCTTTTTCTTTAATTGCTCAACTATTCAACCAATTAGGCTAAGTATTATCCATCATTATATATATTTGATGGTGATAGGACGATCCAATCGAACAAATAAAAACACTTTTCAATTAAATGGCCGACGTTTCGGACGTTTATATCAGCTCAAAAAATAATATTTTTAGGCCCTGAAAAGGGACGTATAAAATATAAACATCCGAAGCGTCGGCAATTTAATTGAAAAGTGTTATTATTTATTCGATTGGATCGTCTTACCACCATCAAATATATATATAATTATCCATCATTATTGTGAGAAAACGACTTATTCAAGATCTATTCCATGAAAATTACTTATAAGATGTTACATTGTCAGATCCATTAGTACAGTCTATTTCGTATTATTTTGACTCTCTTAGTTAAATAACTTCTACTTCAATTCCGCGGAGCAGCTGTGTACCGACTATACAATCTACTCAAATAGAATTGCAGACTCTGCCAACTGCCCACGAGTTATACCCCGAATCGAAAGTAACCCTATTGAAAACCCAAAGCATCGCGAGACTCGAGCTTCCAGTAATTTTACAGCTTGCTAATTTTCCAAGTTCTATTCGAAACACGAGAACGCTAATTCATGTCCCATTTCAATGCTGGACTGATGCTAGTAACGTGTCAACTTGCCTTAGTCAGGATTCTTCCAAATAAAAAACATTTATCGCAACTCGAGTGGCTGAGATTCAATCTCTACTTCCAGATCGTCAATAGCAATACGTTCTGCAAGCCTATTGATGACACCATCTGAGAAAAGTGACGACACCAAATATTAAATAGACCGCCTTATCTTCAGAACGGCAGGCGGCTAAGGATGGATATCACTGCCTTGCTGAGGAGTCCACAGTGGTAGTCTTTGACGAAACGCCTTTTTTGTTTCTTTTGTTTTTCGGGCGTCTCTCCGTGAATGCCGACAACAGTACCAGACCATGAGAGAAATATAGCCTGAGTAAGTTTTCGAAGAGGCTCGCCACTTTGAACTCAGTCTGATTCAGAAAGACCCATAAAACTTTGATCATGGCTAAAAATTCTTCAGTCAAATCCAACTGGAATCTAGGTCGATCCAGGAGGAATTCATCTCGTCCAAGGAATTGCATCTCGTTCACCTGATCCAACTAAATTCTGGCCTCCAACAGCCCCATACAACCATCATAATGTTAGATTCTTTTAGTAAGATTAGAAATAACAAGGTATTCTCATCCTCCTTGCCCATTTTGAGATCGTTGTAGTATCGTCGCATTATGTTGTAATATTTATTGCAACAATAAACACGTTATTGTTTACATTCGACGCATTAACAGTATTGTTAAATTAAATAATAATTAAATACAATTAAAGACGTATTGAATATTTTTTTTTCTTTTTTTTTTTTATTGGAACAAGGGGGGAATACTTAATGCATCTGGGCAGCTATGTGTAGCTTCAGACCCGTATGTAGGACTCTAAACTCCAGGTACCTTTCAGTTGCAAGCGATCCTTTGTTGCATACCCACCAAAAACCTTAACCTGTTTCCTACCTATGATCTTAATTCGAATATTACTTCCCTTCCTGCATCTATGCGTCCTATTCTCTAATCTACTCTAAATGTCCGTCTGCGTGTTTTTTTACGCAGAATATATTCTACGTATTGCGCATCTACGTCCCATTTCTCCTCGTTTTCCAGCATCCGATCGGTCACGGTGACCGATGCGATTCGTCCTAATACTACTTCTAAAGCTCGTCTTTCCTCATTCCATCGTCGACACTCGAAGAACGTATGCTCCGCGCTATCCCTTTCGTGTTTGCAGTATTTGCATTCCGCCGATTCTACCTTTGTCATACGGTGAAGGTACTTCCGGAAGTATCCGTGGCCCGAGAGAAATTCAGTGAGGTAGAAATCCACCTCTCCATTCTTCCTTGTGGTCCATTTTTTTACGTCGGGTATAAAACACTATGTCCATCCACCGCCTACACTGTTTGTCCATCTGTCTTGCCACGACTGTAGCGTCATCTGTCTTTTCTGGGCCACCACTTTCTTCCTGCTTGCGCTCGAACTCGTCTCATAGATCTTTTACCTCTCGGAAGCCAACAAATCGATCTGGATTACGCCTGCTATAACGGTTACCGCTGCCGCCGAGACGGTACGGTACGCGCTCGCGATTCTAAATGTGCCTGTTCGCTGCACATTTACCACGCTCCGGTAATACTTTTTGGTTAGCAAAGCCTTCGCCCACACCTCCGCACCATATACGAGGATCGAATTAACCGTTGCCATGAGCAGCCTACGTTTCGCTGGTGTATGGTTTCCTATGTTACGCATCAGCCTGCTCAGCGTTCTCGAGTTGGTTTCTGCATTGCCCGTGATGTTGTCGCTGTGCTGTAGGAACATCAGCTTCGAATCTAGCGTGATCCCCAGGTACTTAACCGCCGGTTTTGTCATGACTATTTCTGTTCCTACGAGCATCGGTACAATCGTCGGGATCTCCTTCCGTGTAACGAAAACTATCTCGGTCTTCTGCAGTGCGAGTTGGAGACCGTGATCTGCCATTCAACACATGATCCGTCTCATCACCCGGTGCAGCAGCAGCTGTGCCATATGAGTGGTACGAGCCATTATGTTTATATATTAATGTTATGAAGTTATAATCTTAAAATTACTATATCGAAGGTGAACTGCTTTGAGGTTGGGGTATTGGTTTATGGTTATATGGATATGTGCTTAAAATTACGTGCATGAGGATGATCTCCTTTGAGATTAGGGTTTTGAGATATCGTTATGAGGATATGTACTTAAAACTACGCACTCAAGGGTAATCTTTGATATTGGGGTCTTTGAGAAATGGCAATGAGGTTGTGTACTTAAATTACGCACTCGAGGGTGATCTGCTTTGGGTTTTAGGATTTGGGTTATGGTTATGAGGTTATGTGCTGAAAATTACGTGCTCAAGGGTCATGTCCTTTGAGATTGGGTCTTTAAAATATGGCTATGTGGATAGAATTACGCGCTCGGGATTGATCTCCTTTGAGTTTGGATCATAGAAATATGGCTATAAGGATATGTGCTTAAAATTATGCACTCGAGGGTGATATGCTTTGGGTTTTAGGATATGGGTTATAGTTATGAGGTTATGTGCTGAAAATTACATGCCGGAGGTTGATTTTCTTTAGGTTTGGGGCTTGGGTTAAGGTTCTGAGGTTATAATCTTAAAATTACGACGTCGAAGGTGATCAGCTTTGAGATTGGCTTAATGGTTTATGGTTATGGGGTTATGTGCTTAAAATTACGTGCACGAGGATGATCTCCTTTGAGATTAGGATTTTAAAATATGGCTATGAGGATATGTGCTTAAAACTACGCACTCAAGGGTGATCTTTGATATTGAGGTCTTTGAGAAATGGCAATGACTTTATGTGCACAAATTATGCACTCGAGGGTGATCCGCTTTGGGTTTTAGGATTTGGGTTATGGTTATGAGATTATGTGCTGAAAATTACATGCCCGAGGTTGATTTGCTTTGGATTTGGGGCCTTGGGATATGGTTATGAGGATATAATCTTAAAATTACTATATCGAAGGTGATCTGCTTTAAGATTGGTGTATTGGTTTATGGTTATGGGGTTATGTGCTTAAAATTACGAGCTCGAGGGTGATCTCCTTTGAGATTTGGGCTTTGAGATATGGCTACGAGGATATGTGCATAAAATTATGTACTCCAGAGTGATCTGCTTTGGGTTATTGGGTTATTGCGGTTATAGTTATGGGGTTATGCGCTAAAAAATACACACTCGAGAGTGATCTGTTTTGGGTTTGGGACTTTGTGTTTTTCTGGGTCATGGGGTTAGATGTTTGAGGTGTAAACTTATGGATTTTGGAGATTATGTAAAGTAGTTACGAAAACGGTAAGCTACTAAGTATTTATCGACCATATCTCCAAAACAAATGACCTACAAAAATACATTTTTATTAATAGCAAATTAGAATCTAAATAAATTTTAATATAAATAATTTTAAAATATAAGTAATTAAAGACTATTTTACATATGTATTTAAGTACACCTCTTTTATTTTTTGAAAAATAAATATTTTTCTTGATTACAAAGCTTCCTTTATAAGGAAGCAAGATATTTGAAATATTCAATATGACTTTTGATGGGGAAAAATTGGATTTTTACATGGATGAACGAGTTTTGTGTGAAAAAATCAATTCGCCAAGTAATATAACCTCCAATATGTTAAGAAACTGGTTTTTCCCAGCATTAGATTAGGATATCTCAAACTGTTGGCGCGATCCGACCATTCGATGGTCAGATTGGGATTCAGCGCTAAAAAAAAGATTAAAAACGACTACTGGATACGAAAAAGTATGATACCAATCCATGATTTTTGGTTAACTGACAGAAAATAAATAGGAAGCTGTTGTTCAGATTATATTCTTAACCAAAAAAACTAGCGCTATCAAATCCAGGAATGCTTAATGTCTGAAAAAAAATTAAGAAGTAAAATAGCTTCACTTTTGTGAAGAGCATGGACCGTAGTAATTATAAGTCATATTATCATGACTTACCTAGATTGACGTTAGAAAGTTCTATGGTTCCTTTCATACTTTCAACATCATTCGTTGATATACCAACACATTTTATTACCCTTAAACATTATTAACCATTAGATATGAAAAAATGTATTGGTTGATTATTTGCGCATTACCAATAATTGTGGTTATGTTTTCAGTCAATATAAATTGTATTATCTGATTCAGCGGTCCCTAATCTATAAAAAATGATTTTAAACATTAGCTATATAGCTTTAAGTCGTATACTGCAATCAACTAAACAAATGTTTTCCTTTAATTGACATTTTAAGATCATATTTTCGAGGTTATTATATTATAATAAAGCTTTCTCTATAATTTTCCTAGATTCCGCAATCCTTAATTTAAACCTCCAAAAAAATTTTTTCCTCTAGCATGTTCCGATTTTATTTTGTCCCCGAAATTACACGATTTCTCATGTATTTGAGGTTATATGTACATTGTGGCAGTTTTCTTTTGGTCTTGCCAATAATTTTACGTTCATCTACAATGTTTTATCTACATTTTAAAAAAAAATTGGGTTCCTGTGTCATTCCTAGGTAGGTCATCCGCAGTAGGTCATCGTATAAAGCGTTCCAAAGGTGACGGCCAAGAATAAACTTCTGCACCACAACCGCTGAGACGCCACGGGATTTCCATCCTTCTTCTGTTTTTTATTCGATATTTCGATTTTGCAGATACTCCTGCATCACTCTCATGAGATAATGCGGGACACCATATTGCCTCAGCGCCTTTAGAATATGTTCCCACTTGACCGAATTAAACGTGTTGTTAACGTCTAGCGTCACTAACAGGATGACTGGCTGCGCCCCCCCCCCCCGCACACGCGTTTCGCCGCCTACGGAAATCGTCTCTTTTTCGCACCGATCGTTGAGAAACTTTTTCTAAATCCGTGTTGATTTTTGTTATAATCCTCGTTAACGCGAATAGTTTGCCAAAGTTGCCGTTTGAAAAGCATTTCCATCCCGAACCCCTTTCCTATGTTATTGAGTAAACAGAGAGGCCTATAGGCGGACGCTGACCCCGAACCTCCTTTGTCCTTGCTGATGAGCACTTATCTCGCTCTTTTCCATCACCAGCTAAAAATGCCACTCTTTAGGCGAACGTTATACATTCGCCGAAGGGACATCGGGCATCTTTTTGCTATAATCTTCATCGCATCCACCGGTATCCCGTTCAGTCCGGGAGGCTTGCCCATCCTCAGCGTCGCTATGGCTATGTGGAGTTCTTCTACCGTGAAATGTGGAATTTCCGATTCCCTAACAACCTTATCGTTTTTCTCCTCCCTCAACGGGTATCTTGGGAAGAGTTCGCCGATAATCCTACTGATCGTCTGCGTGTCCTTCACTACCGGCGCTAGTGTTTTTATTCACTTTGTCATTATCTTGTATCCGAGCCTCCACGGGTCCCTATCTACCTCTTCGCAAAGTGTTTTCCAGCACCGATGCTAGCTGGTTGTATTTCTAAGAATTTTTCGTGCCTCAGTATGCTCTCTAGCTAGGACGAATTTATCGAGCTGATTTCGCGTTCGAATCGCTCTCCTTCAAATTTTATTGCAATTCCTGCGGATTTCCGAAATTTCGCTTGTCCGCCAGTAAACCTCCCGGCCTTCTTTATCCCTTCGTCTGCGAGGTATTGCCGCATCGCGCGCCTTTGTTACCACTTTCGTGATCGCGGTCACGAGCGCTTCTGCTCTAACTCGTTCGTTAGAGCAGAAGCGCTCATGTGTAGGCAGGGTATCGGATTGCAAACTTCTAATGAATCGCTCTTCGTCCAGCTCTCTAACGTTCAATCGTACGGTTGTCGTAAGCATTGCCGGTTTATCAAGCCGTCCGTTAGTTACCTCGTAGGAAATGTACATATTATCGTTATCCGATTCTTCTTCTAGAACCTACCATTCTCTAATCTGCTGTGCACACCGTTCCGACACAAATGTAAGGTCTAGGATCGATTCGCCGAATCCCTCTCTTCTATAGGTTGTCGTGGATCCTACGTTAGCGACTTCTAGTCCCAACCTAGCTAGCATTTCGAGTAGTAGTTCCCCTCTTTTGTTTTTCCAAAGTTATCTTTCTTGCCACACATTTATCTTTGAAACAAGTCCCTAGCGCATCCTGCAAATGCTGGTCAATTTTTGCTTTGTTCGCTACCTCTTTATTTAGTTCTAATAGAACCGATCCATCTCATGCCTTGCGTAATCTCCTAAAGCTACCCGGCGCTCTACCTTCCGTTACTGTATTTCTCAGTGCCCTTACGATCTCGGCGTAAATTGTCGGTACTCTTTCCTATTGTTTTATTTTCGCGGTTCTCTTCAGTCGTTTTCCCTCCCGCGTCCCCTCGCGATTCGAGTCGTTGGTACCCCGATTTGATCGGCGTAACCATCGACAAATCCATAATCTATATTTGAATTCAGCACCGGCCAACCCCCCCCCCCCCCCCCAAAAAAAACCATATGTTTAATGGAGAGTTACTGAGTTTTCTTGTCTATTTACCGTTATTTTGTTAGGTGATGCATTTATCAATTTCAAAATCAAGATACTTTTTCTCAATGACTGGTAATATACAGAGTGTTAATGAGGAGAATAATAGACTCAGCTTTACGGCATCGAATAGAATGGAAAATTCTAAGTGGAAAATCATTTGGTAACTTTTCGATACGATCAATATTAATTGAGTAATGATCGATTGAAAATTAGCCGACCAGCCAATCAGGAGACAGCAATAGCGGCAAGCGAAGCGCCAGAAGGACGGAGTGGGTGACCCGTCCCATAACTCCCAACCGTACAATGGGTTGAATAGGGCCAAAACACGCGCATGACTGATTTCAACTGATATTTTGGTCAATATTGATTGCATTTTGATGTATAAATATTTAAATAAAAGGTCTAAGAATCCACTTTTAGAATCTTAAATTGATTTGAATTTTTTTTTTTTAAAACTTAGACAGAAATGAAAATTAGAAAATTAATTGTCTATTTTATTCGAATTTCATTTCATCTTCGAGGTCAGACATTTCTTCATTGTTCTCAACCCTTCTAATTTTTAATAATCTTTCAAGATCTGTCGGAAAAGCTACTTTTTTCTTGCTTTTTTTTCTAATTATCTTAAATAAGAAATATAGGGGTCTGACATTGAAAGCAATCGATTAAAAATATCAGATAAATTATTCATTCTAGAATCTCTTCTTGCAAAGTAATAAATAAATGAATGTTGTAATAAGTAAATATTTAACAAAATTCAAATTTATAGTTACAGTCGATCGCCGATTTGAATTGTACTTGATTCTACATTAACCTTTAAGATGATTTAAGTTTCATGACAATACTCCTCGAAACAAATAACTTTCATTTTAATTTATAATTTTTTTAAAACAAAGAACGTTATTTGTAAGTCGGCTGTATTTTGTATAATAATATTATACTTTTAGATTCTATTAAAAATAATAATAAATATACATATATATATAGGTATATATGTATAGAAAACCATGAAATGTTGAAAAAATTATTAGGTAAATAAAAAATATTTTTAAGGTGATTAGACTTTTGAAAGAATTTTACACAAATTATTATGTAAAATTTAACTTTTTTAAAACTTTTATTAAATTATCGAATACAACATTAATATTTAACGTTTTTCAAGAAGTTGTACCATATTTAAGTTACTAAAGGTAACTGGAAAGAATAAAGAATGGTTGTATTAATAAAAAAAAAAAAATTCCGTCTCATGCAGCCGCCGCTACGCCGCACTATGGGCGGAAATGCTAAATTTAAGGATAAAATCAGAAAGCGCCTCCTAGAAATGACACCGGAACACAATTTTTTTTAATTGTAGGTAAAACATTGTAGATGAACGGAAAATTATTGACAAGACCAAAAGAAAACTGCCACAATGTACGTGTAACATCAAATACATGACACATCGTATAATTTCGGGGACAAAATGAAATATCGCCACCAACAAATAACATACAGACCCAATTTTTTTTTAAATTGTAGATAAAACATTGATGATTAATGAAAAATTAATTACAAGGCCAAAATACCAAAAGAAGACTGCCACAATGTACGTGTAACCTCAAATACACGAGATATTGTGTAATTTAGGGAAAAAATGAAAGAGCATTACATACGAACCCAATTTTTTTTTAAAATGTAGGTAAAACATTGTAGATGAACGTAAAATTATTGACAAGACCAAAAGAAAACTGCCACAATGTACATATAACCTCAACTACATGAGAAATCGTATAATTTGGGGACAAAATGAAATTGGAACATGCTAGAGGAAAAAATTTTTTTGGAGTTTTAAATTAAGGATTGCGGAATCTAGGAAAATTATAGAGAAAGCTTTATTATAATATAATAACCTCAAAAATAGGATCTTAAAGTGTCAATTCAAGGAAAAAATTTGTTTAGTTGATTGCAGTATACGGCGTAAAGCTATATAGCTAATGTTTAAAATCATTTTTTATAGATTAGGGACTGCTGAATCAGATAACACAATTTATATTGACTGAAAACATAACCCCAATTACTGGTAATGCGCAAATAATCAACCAATACATTTTTTCATATCTAATGGTTCATAATGTTTAAGGGTAACAAAATGTATTGGTATATCAACGAATGATGTTGAAAATATGAAAGGAACCATAGAACTTTCTAACGTCAATCTAGGTAAGTCATGATAATCTGACTTATAATTACTACGGTCCATGCTCTTCACAAAAGTGAAGCTATTTTACTTCTTAATTTTTTTTCAGAAATTAAGCATTACTGGATTTGGATGCGCTAGTTGTTTTAGTTCAGAATATAATCTGAACAACAGCTTCCTATTCATTTTCTGCCAGTTAACCAAAAATCATGGATTGGTATCATACTTTTTCTTCAATCTTTTTTTTAGCGTTGAATCCCAATCTGACCATCGAATGGTCCTATCGCTCCAAGATTTTGAGATATCCTAATCTAAAACTAGGAAAAACCAGTTTCTTAACATATTCGAGGTTACATTACGTCGCGAATTGATTTTTTCACACTAAACTCGTTTATCCATCTAAAAGTCCAACTTTTCCGTATCAAAAGTCATTTTGAATTTATCAAATATCTTGCTTCCTTATAAAGGATGCTTTCTAATCACGAAAACTATTTATTTTTCAAAAAATAAAAGAGGTGTAACCGTAATAAACAAATAACCCAAAAAAGATCACCCTCGAGTGCATAATTTTAAGCACATAACTCCATAACCATAAACCAATACCCCAATCTCAGAGCAGATCACCTTCGATATAGTAATTTTAAGATTATAACCTCATAACCATAACCGAAGGCCCCAAACCCAAAGCAAATCAACCTCAAGCATGTAATTTTCAGCATATAACCTCATAACCGTAACCCAAATCCTAAAACCCAAAGCAGATCACCCTCGAGTGTATAATTTTACGCACATAATATCATTGCCATATCTCAAAACCCTTATCTCAAAGATCATCATCGTGCACGTAATTTTAAGCACATAACCCCATAACCATAAAGCAATACCCCAATCTCAAAGCATATCACCTTCGATATCGTACTTTTAAGATTTTAACCTTATAACCATAACCCAAGGCCCCGAACCCAAAGAAAATAAACCTCGGGCATGCAATTTTCAGTACATAATCTCATAACCATAACCCAAATCCTAAAATCCAAAGCAAATCACCCTCGAGTGCGTAGTCATATCCTCATAGCCATATCTCAAAGACCCAATCTCAAAGCAGATCACCCTCGAGTGCATAATTTTAAGCACATAACATCAATGCCATTTCTCAAAGACCCAAATATCAAAGATCACCCTTGGGTGCGTAGTTTTAAGCACATATCCTCATAGCCGTATCTTAAAACCGTAATCTGAAAGGAGATCATCCTCGTGCACGTTATTTTAAGCAGATAACCCCACAACCATAAACTATCAAGCCAATCTCAAAGTAGATCGCCTTCCATATCGTACTTTTAAGTTTATGATCTCATAACCATAACCGAAGGCCCCAAACCCAAAGCAAATCAACCTCGGACATGTAATTTTCAGCACATAACCTGATAATCATAACCCAAATCCTAAAAAGCAAAGAAGATCACCCTCGCGTGTATAATTTTACGCTCATAATATCAATGTCATTTCTCAAAGATCCCTATATCAAATCAAGATCACCTTTGAGTGCGTACTTTTAAGCACATATCCTCATAGCCATATCTCAAAACCCTTATCTCAAAGATCATCCTCGTGCACGTAATTTTAAGCACATAACTCCATAACCATAAACCAATACCCCAATCTCAACGCATATGACCTTCGATGTCGTAATTTTAAGATTATAACCTCATAACCTTAACCCAAGGCCCCAAACCCAAAGAAAATCAACCTCGGGCATGTAATTTCGACACATAACCGCATAACCATTACCCATATCCTAAAACCCAAAGCAGATCACCCTCGAGTACATTATTTTAAGCACATAACTCCATAACCATAATCCAATACAACAATCTCAGAGCAGATCACCTTCGATATAGTAATTTTAAGATTATTACCTCATAACCATAACCGAAGGCCCTAAACTCAAAGCAAATCAACCTCGGGCATGTAATTTTCAGCACATAACCTCATAACCATAACCCAAATCCTAAAACCCAAAGCAGATCACCCTCGAGTGCATAATTTTAAGCACATATTCTTATATCCATATTTCTAAGACCCAAACTCAAAGATCACCCTTGAGCACGTAATTTTAAGCACATAACCCCATAACCAAAAACCAATACCCCAATCTCAAAGCAGATCACCTTCGATGTCGTAATTTTTAGATTATAACCTCATAACCCTAACCCAAGGCCCCAAACACAAAAAAATCAACCTCGGGCTTGTAATTTTCAGTACATAATCTCATAACCATAACCCAAATCCTAAAATCCAAAGCAAATCACCCTTGAGGGCATATTTTTAAGCACATATCTTCATAGCCATATCTCAAAGACCCAATCTCAAAGGAGATCACCCTCGAGCACGTAATTTTAAGCACATAACTCCATAATCATAAACCAATACCCCAATCTCAGAGCAGATCACCTCCGATATAGTAATTTTTAGATTATAACCTCATAACCATAACCGAAGGCCCCAAACCCAAAGCAATTCAACCTCGGGCATGTAATTTTCAGCACATATCCTCATAACCATAACCCATATCCTAAAACCCAAAGCAGATCACCCTCGAGTGCATAATTTTACGCACATAATATCATTGCCATTTCTCAAAGACCCAAATATCAAATATCACCCTTGGGTGCGTAGTTTTAACCCGTTAAGGCCCAAACGGACAAATTTTTTTGGTGTTTTTCAATTGCTATAAAGACGGGTGAAATCTGCAAAAAATTTTGGACAAGTCAATTTCGATCGCCAATTTTCTGAACTTTCGAAATACGCGATTGGTTTTTGATTACAAACTGATTTTCATAGGTTATGTTTGCTTTTTCAGTGGAAAATCGTGATTTTTGTAAAATATTTTTTCATAAAATCAATATTTTAACTCCGAAATCAGTGTCGAATACGGTAGAAAAAATGACATAGCATTGCATACGAACCCATTTCTTTTTTTAATTTTAGGTGAAACGTTGTAGATTAACGGAAAATTATAGACAAGACCAAATCTAAACTGCCACAATGTACATATAACCTCAAATACATGAGAAATCGTGTAATTTCGGGACAAATTGAAATCGGAAAATGCTAGAGGAAAAAATTTTTTTGGTGTTTTAAGTTAAGGATTGCGGATTCTAGGAAAATTATAGAGAAAACTTTATTATTAAATAATAACCTCGAAAATATGATCTTAAAGTGTCAATTAAAAGAAAAAACTTGTTTAGTTGATTGCAGTATACGGCTTAAAGCTATATAGCTAATGTTTAAAATCATTGTTTATAGATTACGGACCGCTGAATCAGATAGCACAATTTATATTGACTAAAAGCATAACCCCAATTATTGGTAATGCGCAAATAACCAACAAATACATTTTTTCATATCTAATGGTTCATAATGTTTAAGGGTAATAAAATGTATTGGTATATCAACGAATGATGTTGAAAGTATGAAAGGAACCATAGAACTTTCTAACCTCCATCTAGGTAAGTTATGATAATATGAATTATAATTACTACCGTCCATATTCTTAACAAAAGTGAAGTTATTTTACTTCTTAATTTTTTTTCAGACATCAAGCATTGAGGATATGTGCTTAAAACTACGCACTCAAGGGTGATTTGCTTTGGATTTTAGGATTTGGGTTATGGTTATGAGATTATGTACTGAAAATTACATGCCCGAGGTTGATTTTCTTTGGGTTCGGGGCCTTGGGTTAAGGTTTTGAGGTTATAATCTTAAAAGTACGATATCGAAGATGATATGCTTTGAGATTGGGGTATTGGTTTATGGTTATGGGGTTATGTGCTTAAAATTATGTGCAGGAGGATGATCTTTGAAATAAGGGTTTTGAGATATGGCTATGAGGATATGTGCTTAAGCATGTCATTTGTTGGAGGCGATATTTCATTTTGTCCCCAAAATTATACGATTTCTCATGTTTTTGAGATTACTCGTATATTGTGACAGTTTTCTTCTGGTCTTGTCAATAATTTTTCATTCATCTACAATGTTCAAAGCTGAATGGCTTTTTTTTGCCACTGCACACGGCAAAAGTGGATGCGATGGTATAGGTGCAAATTTGAAAAGAGGAGCCCGTAGAGCTAGCTTGCAGCTTACAGGAACTAACAAAATACTTACACCTTACGATCTATATAATTGGGCACAAAAGTATTGCAAAGAAACGAAAATTTTCTTTAGTAGTAAAGAAGTTTATTAAAAAAATTCAAAGAAATTTAATGTTCGAATCGATAAAGCCAAGTCATCCCAGGTACTTTAAAATATCACGCTTTTGTTCTAATAGATCGTAAGACTATGAAACTTAAAAAAACATCTTTACGATTTATTTCCTAAGTTAAAAAATTAAAAAATTGTTAAAAAGACTTTAATAAGCTTTAAAAGTTTAGGAGTATAAATTGTAATGATGATTAGTCGAGCAGCTAAGAGTTAAGGTCTGCAGCAGTAGCACGCCCGGCGCGCCGCTAATGGTCGAGCGCCTTGTGTTTGTTGAACGATATCTCGATAAAATCAAAAAACCCCTTTCCAGAACATAGCCATATCGACGTAGAACTTCCTCCTCTTTCGATCTAGCAGGTCAAAACAAATATTAAAAATGCATTTTTTGAGATATAGCACATTTCATATTTTTTGAAGGTCAAATTAAGCAAATTTTACAAATTGGACAAGACCATCGGAAAGCTGAGGAAAAAATACATCGAAATCACTTCATTATGATAATTTCTAGGTGCATTTTAGCCCTTTAAACATGAGCTGAAAACAGCACGATTAAGCTCTCCCGCGCCGCGCTTGGAGAATTGACGTGAAACGCCTCATATAAGAACGACGAATTCTGAAGAGTTAACATGTATGTCTTTGTGGTCTAGCGGACAAGGTAACGGAATAGTTATCAATAGGTAGAGTGTTCAAATCTTCATGAGGAAAAATCAAAACTATTCACGCAAATGTTTTTTTCATTTTTTTTTTGTATAGTCAGATTACACTTAGCATAAATGAGGTGTCAGTTATATTTTTTGAGAAATTTTTAGTTGAAATAAAAATCTAATGATGATGATCAGATGAGAAATCAGTTGTGAAATCAGTTGAAAAATCAGTTATGAAATGGGGCCATTTTCGCAACTGATTTCGCAACTGATTTCACATCTGATTTCGCAACTGATTTCACAACTGATTTCGCAACTGAATTTTTGAAGCAGCGTTGAACTGAACGAAATTTTCAATCAATTAATTATTTTGCTGCTGCCACTAAATATTTCTTAAGGAGTATTCAATAAAATATTAAATCGGGATTACCAAATTTTTTTTAACATTAAACTTAATTTTAAGCCTTATGATACCTTAAATTGAGCAGCAATTTTTACGACTTTTTACGACAAAAAAGTTGAGTAAAGTAACTATTTATCCAAGTCATTTTTAATAAATCCATCTAGTTGCATTAATGTCACAAAATCACGTACAACTAACAAGGGAAGTACCACAGATGTGCCTGCCCGATTTCAATACTACTGAGATATGTTATAGTACATCAAAAAATAAAAGACACGTATCTTTTTTATCGGTGGATATGCACTCTAAGGCGGTGAAAACCACCCCCGAGTCACCCTTAAATTCACATATTCTTCAATATCTTCAGTTCTCTTCAACATTTTTCAATAAAACAAAATGGAAAAGAATTGTCACAAGAAAAGCAACAAAAGTGTGTAGGCTTCGATAGTAAGGGTTGCAACACTTAAATTAAATAGGGAAAAAACTACATTTTCTGAGCATGTGTTTCGTCTAGAATTTTACAGAACTGTTGCAAAAATATAAAGAAATGTTTTGCTAATACACAATGACAAAAGAAAGTTGACGTGTTTCGGTATTTACGCATAATCTTTTATTATGGGGGTGATCTACCCCTAAATCTTACTATAAAGCAATACAGACAAATAATACATTGAATGAACCCTCGATTTTGATAAAATTGTGATGTTATAGAGCATTGAAAAGTAGGAGATGAGTATTTTTTTATCGGCTAATATTCACTTTTAGAGAACGATGACCACCCTCGAAAATCAACTCCAAAATCTCGTTTCTTTCAATATCTTCGGTTCTATTTGATATTTTTCAATAAGACAAAATAAAAAAAACAATTCGTAAATCAAGCAACAAAACTGTCTAGGTTTAAAATTTTGAGGGATGAATACCTTATATTTTATAGTGGTAAAAATAAATATTCCAAGTATATTTTTATCGACAAACGCCAAGTCCGTAAATCCCAAGCCCAGAAACCCCAAGCCTACAAACCCCAAACCTACCTGACTACAATTCCCAGACTCACGGATCCCAAACCCCTAATTTTAAATACACAAACCTTAAACCCCAAAATCTAAATTCCAAAACCACAAACGCTTGAACCTTAATTCCACAAATACCATACCTTAAACCCCGAAGGCACATACTCATAAACCCTTAACCATCGAATACTAAACCGCAAAACCCAACCACACAAATTCACAAAGCCATAAATTTATTTTTTATTGGAAAATTATAGAGTGAAAACAGTTATTTGTTTTTCAAGAATTGAATAAATAAAAGTTTACAGACTTATTGAAAAATATCAAATAGAACCGAAGATATTGAAAGAATCGTGATTTTGGAGTTGATTTTCGAGGATGGTCATCGTTCTCTAAAAGTGAATATTAGCCGATAAAAAAATACTTATCTCCTACTTTTCAATGCTCTATAACATCACAATTTTATCAAAATCGAGGGTTCATTCAATGTATTATTTGTCTGTATTGCTTTATAGTAAGATTTAGGGGTAG
>UELU01136288.1:142252-186140 GCA_900490025.1 Megastigmus dorsalis | reverse complement strand
GCTTAGAATTCATCAAAGAACACAATAGAATTTTTTCAGAATTTTTGGAGAAAATTTAGAAAAAATCTTTACTCCAGTTTTTTATAAATTAAAAAAATTTAAGAAAAATTCTGAAAAAAATTCTATTGAGTTTTTTGATGAACTCTAAGCACTTTTTGTTATTAGTATTTTTTTCAAAAAGTTGAAAGTTTATTAGTTAAAGCGCCCGAAAGATATTTAGTAACAATTTTCACTTTGGACGCCATTTTGAATCATGTAGGTAACAAAATTAACTTTCCGAACACGTTTTCTCAAAGTTCAGACATTCCCTCCATCATCTAAATTAGTTTTAAGATGATTGCATAACAGAAAGTTGGTAAAAAATTTAATAAAAAAAAAAATTTTAAATTGGTTAAAAATTTAATATGAAAACTCCAGCTCTAATAATGTAGAGGGTATAAAATCGATAAGGATAGCTGTACATATATGAAGGTTAAATGTTATGATGAAAAGAATTATTGAAATTAATGCTAAAAGCTCTGAATTTGTACTAAAAGATTGTTTATACACTGCTTTTAAAAACAAATGGAATCCACGGTTTAAGCAGTATTATTTTCAACAGACAATCCTTTGAAAAACGATTTCTTTTAATCCTCATCAATTTGCATAAGTGCAAATCCAGAGAAGAAAATAAGAGAGAGTATAGAAGAAAATAAAAGAACTCGTTAGTAAAGGCGAGAAGGCGAAATTTAAAATAATAATAGGAACAAAAATCGCACGACGGGACTCTAAAGGGAATCGAAGAACAAATGTTAATGTAACCTTTTTTTGCTAAAAAAATTTATCGACATCAAGCAAAAATTTCTAAATATAGTCCTTTACTTGTATTGCTTTAGTATATTATCCAGCTCAATACTCTAAAAGAAAATGTCTTGTAAAAAAGTCTTATATTCTTTTTACGAATAGGTAGTGGCATGTTATTTTGAAGAACTATTTGCTTTTAGAATCTGCGAGAAAAATGAACATAAAGCTCTGTAAAGTTTTAAAATATAGAATTACTTTTTCGTAAACTCGTCCACTGCCATTGTTATATATTGTTATATGGAATTATGGATAGTGTGTGTGGCTATGAAATATGAAACAATTTTAAACAAAGTTTTTAATACAACTAATTTACGCTTGAGTCGGATGAATTATCCTAACTTGTTCCCAGTACTAATGATACATTACACGCCAAAGTTGTAATGGTGTTGAAAAGTTCAAATTACTTGTCGCTCGAGCGCAAACCTTTAAAGTAAACTCGTGCATCTTCATCGACGATTATATAAAATCCAAACTTTCACTAGGTTAAATGCAAATGCAAATTGTGCCGTGATTAGCATAAATACTGTGCCTGTATTATATATAAAATAATTTATATTTCATTGCACGGCAGCAGCTCACGGCATAATTTTTTGCGCAACTCTTTTCAGCATGGAAGGATCATTTTAATTTTTAATACATGGAATTGAAAAGTTGTGGCCGATTTGTATTTAAATTATTATTGGTTATCGGTGATAGCTTCAAATATGCACTTACAAAATTGTGCCACAAAAATGGATAATAATTACCAATTACGTTGATCGATTATTTAATCACCTGGTGGTTTAACTCGATGTCGATATACAAATGCAAATAACAAATTAATTACCTTCTGCCAGTACTTGATACTAATGTCTTTAAGCTATCATTAATGTTTCATCTTCCCTCATATTTAAGGACGTTTGGCAGATGCTTCGAAAATGTCATGATTATTTCAGATTTAAGTATTTCAGGTTATCGTTTTATTGTTGAACAAATCAAAGAAAAAGAAAATAAATTTAACACGTACTTTTATGGAGCGCAAAGGTTTCATACACAAAAAAGTCACTGGTTAATGTAAAAACCCAATGTCAAAATTCTTATCGCTTAAATTAGGCTATTTTCTTTATTTTATAAAGAAAAAAGTCAATTTAGGCTGTAAAAAATCATGGAATAGTATTTTTATGTGAGGAATCATCGCCAACCATCCTTAAGAAATAGAAGATTAACTAGACCAAATTATTTTTCATATAATACTTGCAAGTAGGAAACAAACGTATAGCTTCATCAAAATTTTTCAATCGCTTCGATTCGCTTACCAAACGTCCTGCTGCGTCATCATCAACCCCACCAATAATCGGCAAGCACAAAAGAAACGTGAAAAAGTCCCATTAAATCGCAGTAAGCGAACGCACTTGTATATATATAAAAAGCAAGGAAACATAACCTTTGAGCGAAAGTCAAAGATCGCGACTCAGCCAACAAACAAGCAATTTCCCCTTCGATTTTTTTTTTTTTGCATTTGACCAGGAAAACCCATATACGCTCAACTTGGCAAAGGTGCTCTAACGCACGCTCGCACACACACACACACAAACGCACCCCCCCACAGGCACAATTCCTCGTAAATCTAGAGAGCTTGAGTGTGTTGCGCTATAGCAACAGTCGTGCAGCGTGTGTAACGCAAAATCAATACACCCTCGTACATCCCTGTATATACACGTACGCATCCCACACATGGACTCGCGCGCGCGCGCACGCACACACACACAGACACACACCCACACGGACGACCAATCGTGTGGACTGTCGGCGAGTGGCGAGTGGCGAGCGCGGGGATAAAGCACGAGGCGAAAAACACACGTGAGAGCATCTGTTTGAGCGTGTGGGTGAGACGCCCGCGCGAGCAGCCCGATCAGCACAGGCGGCACGACCCCCGCCCAACCGTAGACGTATATGTTTGGAAGCGTTGCAGTGGACCAGTGGGCGATGGTTAATTTTCCAGGGTAATGGAATATCTTTAACCGTCGTATACAGGGCGCGTGGGATGGGAGCAAAATGCGGTATAATGAAAATCACGATGTCGCTCAGCCGTTGTCTCCTGGGATGTACCGTCGATATAATCGCTCTCGAGCTTTTCTTTGACCAAACTCTCTCTTTCTCTCTCCCTCTCTCTCTCTCTCTCCTTCTCTCTAAAGATATATATTTATAGGTATATATGTAGAGCATTTACAATTGGTAAATAGCCAATGCTTATATATAGTTAAATGGGATTTTGCGTTTATGCCGTGTTGATAATTCAATGCGACGCAGTTCTTTACGTGCCACAGTAGCTGTGCGAGATCTGCTGTTTTCCTGGGAAATTGCGGATTCCTTGTTTTCTTCGTTTGATTTCGGCTCCGTTGTACTTTCGCCTCTTTGTTTGCTATCCCCAGCTTCGCATTGTTTCCGGATAACAGAAAAACGAATTACTCGCAGTGCATATTGACTTTTTTATCGGTATTATTATATTATAATATATCGTGTGTAATTATTAATCGGTACGAAAAGAACTTAAAAAATGCAGAAGATGAGTATTCTTTATTCTTACGTATACTTATACAGCTTCGCGAAGTGTATAATGACGTTGGTATTAATTTAACGACGACGCAAAGCTTCTTATTGGTAGCTATGAAGTGACCAACACCGATCGTTTTGATTCAAGTGCCGCGGCGATTCGCTATAAAACCTTTAAAAGAAGTTTTAGAAAGTCACCTGACCATAGATTTTTTCCCATTCAACGTGCTTAAAACACGTAATTTATATTATTTCGCCTCGTCTTCTTTGGTATTGCAGTCAGAGAAGGATAGTCAATTTTTACGACAACGCAAGCGTGTTTTCCTGGCTCGAGGTAAACGTAAATTCGAGAAAGTGGTAGTACCATGTAAGATTACAAATTAAATTATAGAAAATTGATGCTGTTTGCCGAAGAACTTATTTCGTTGCTTTTTTTCCAGTTAAAGTACACCGCCAAGTTTCTTTCGTTTTAAAAAAAAGAACGAGGAGACGGAAGGTCGTTGCTTTTCTCTCCCTCTCTCGTCTGCGCCAGTGGCACAACGCGGCAGCTTGACACAATTTAGTCAAACCTCTGAAATCGCGTGTGGCGTCGAGTAATTTATAAATTCCTCCATTTTTAAAATCAGTTTACAGGCTTCGGTGTACATATTGTAAGCAGCTGTAAAGTGAGATGGTGGGGGTTGTGGGGAGGAGGGGAGGGAAGGAGAAAAATTGTATCGATTTTCGCTAAAATCGGTCTCGCGGTAAAACTGGAACAAAGGCTGATTAAAAAGCAATCATCGTGTTACCCTGAATAATCATGTTGCCTCATACTTTTACAGTGTTTGCTATACCATAAAATTAGCGTATTTAAATATGCATAAAGTTGATTAAATGATGCTGCCGCATATAATAGCGATTTGTTTTTCTTATAATTCATTACGTTATGGCCGTCATAAATGAAGCCATAGAACTTCATTAAAGAAAAGGATAAAATCAACTCCTTGTTTTAATGATGATCACTCAGAATTGACATTAAAACAGTAAAAAGAGTAGTATTTATGACGAAACTATTTGTAGAATTTTTTTGTACAAGTAACTTTTTTCTATCGATATGAAAATATTTGTCATAATTAAAGGATACTGATCAAGAAGAATGCTCATTATTATCTATGTATGTATGTAATTAAAAAACTACTTTTAGAATTTTAAATTCAACATAAAAATTAGATTATAGTATAATTTTATGGAAATTATACATTTAGAGTGCACGCAGTGTACTCATTAATCTTTTTAATTAATCTCACAATGTAGCTTTCGATAGGTAGTATTAATTCGGTTCCACGAATATCAATAAAAGACAAAGCTATATAATTACGAACGAAGTGTAGGCAGTGAAACTGCAGCCGCGCAGCGAGCAAAAAAAGCAATCCTTAAAAATACTCCTTAAAAAAAATTAAAACCGCAGCCCGAACGATGGAAAGCTTATTAATCACCCCGTCGTCATTTATTAATTTCAGTAGCCCATTAAATCAATACAAGAAGCCTTTAACCATCCTGCTTTTTGCGAATACTCGCGGGTGTTTCTACGAACAACTGCATTTTCGACCTATGCGCACGCTGCACAAAGCTCACGTGCAACCTATTGTGCGCAACGCACATTATACCGCGCGCACACTGCACACGCATAAATTTTATCGGCCATATTGTACAATTCGCAAAGCCTATACATTGCATATACCATTAACGCGATTGTCTGAAAACGTTTGTGCCTCGATCGGCGACAATAAAAACTGCAGCAATTAATATTTCGCAAGCAGCAGCGGCTGACTGGGTATATATTATAAACTCGATGATAAAAAGAAAAATCGATGCTCGCGCAAATCCACGTGAAGCCTGTACCTCTTATGCTGTAAACTGATGCGGACACACGAGGGGGGCAGGATGCAAGCGTACGAGGCGCGCGAAATCGCCTCGCCAAACTCCATATAATTAGTCGAAAATTACGGCATATTTAACTGGTCGAGCCGCGTACGGTAACGCCGCCAACTTTCCTTTCCGACCAATCATACCGCACGTCTGCGCGTATGCAAACTTCTAGCGAAACCTATATACGTATATTCGCGGATCTCGAAGGAAAGTTTGCACGTATTGAAAAAATTGCGCGTCGTGTATACGCTTATGCGCACACACACACACACATATCCACGATGTAAGTCCTGCGAGTCATGCGGTGAACGTAGTACAGTCTAATTTAAAAATGTTGCAAAGAATAATGGCAGTTGTTCGGAAGAGTCTTTAAAACTATTTCAATCGAATGTGTATATACATATGTTGCGGTAGATGCAGTATTTGTAATAAGTATATTTGTTATTGTAACGAATATCTAATGAAACGTTGATTTACGCGAGAGTTTCTGCTACTGATTTTTTTCTAGTTATCAGACGACTGATTTACGACGCGTTGAGACGCGACTGATAAATGAGGAAATACGGCAGATTACTAAAAAATCTTACGACAATATATGAATGAAACATTTTGTGAGATTTACTTTGATACTTATAACATTATATCTATTAAATACTTACGAGTGTTTAAATATGATAGAAATGATAAAAATCATTCAAAATCGTTTTAAAAATTTTATTCAATACGAATACAAATAAATGTCGCTTTGACAAATGATTAAAAATGTTTTGAATTTTATTGCAATAACGAAATTCGTAAAGACGCATTTGCATACTCGCTGATCAATGCTGTTGACAAATTGCATTTATCTTAAAAGCCACCTTTTCAACGCAGTCTTTTTAATCGGTATCTTATCTCATTCTAGTTTAACCGCCAACGTATACAATTGTTAAATGAACTTGACAATGCTGGTGTTCCATTACCAACCTTAGCCTTCATCCATCGCTAAAGAGCCAAACTTTCCATCCAACCTGTACAGTGTCAGCCTGTGCGGGAACAAAATCAGAAAAGCCAAGAGAGAAATGGAGCGCAGCCAGACAAGTCCGCGGCAAAGAAAAGAAATAAACAAAATCCAAAAAAAAGGCCTCCTGCACGCGGCAAGAGCCGAGGAAGCAGCTCGTCGACGCAATCGATTATTCAATCATATCTGGAGGCTGCGGCGCGGATCCTGTATATACGCAGGGGGCTTTCCCCCTTTTCAGCGAGTTATGCATTAAATGCGTATATCGAGATCGCCGGTGTGGGCTGCACCGCGCACTGGGCCTTTCTCTTTTTACCGCGAGAGACGGTAGGATAAGAGCCGGTGGCCGGCCACTTTCACGCCCTTTGCGCGGCCGTCGGTCAGTGGGTTGCAATCCCGCAGCGGTGCCTCGCTCCTCTGCGTGTGTATCTGCGGCATTTGCGCGCGTGCAGTGTTTCCTCTTGATCGGCGCTCCTTCGTTTTTTTATCCCCATTCGACGGAAGACGGAGAGCGGAGTTTAGCCGATATTAGCTGTCAAGGGCTAGCGAGGGAGGCTTGACCGCGGCCTTGTCAGCGCCAGGAAGAGGAAGCGAGCCGATAAGGAGGAGGATCCGCTGAGGTTGCCTGTCGCGTTGTCGTCGAGCGGATTCGAGCGGTCACTGCCGCCCTTGCCCTTGCGGGGAAACTTGCTGAGAGGAACGCTGACTTGTATTATATGGGATATTACTTAATTTGACCCTTGGAACTATTGCTGGCGAGTGCTGTAAGTTGAACATTTTTTTCCTGCATTAAAAATCATTGATGTGTTGAGAGATGGAACCATTTAATTTTGATTTAATAATCGACAGAACCGGAGAAGCTTATAGTAGTCTGCAATTAGATAGTAGAGGATTTTCAACCAGATGATCACAGCTGACACCCGCAAGTATACTTATCTATTACCGCGTATACGTATATTATAATGGTCCAATCAATGAATTTCCGTATTCTTGAAGGAGATTCTGAATTATTTCTTTTGACAGATCAATAATTTAAGCATATAATATTGATTTTTAGAATGAAGTATTTATTGATCATAATGGTCTTGCATTATTCTTATAGCTTTATTTTCAATATCTATATTTAAATATTTTCGTTTAAAACTATCTCTCCTTTTGATACTTTATGCATCATAAATGATTCACAGAATATTTCAAAGATATAGAAATGGTTGAATATTAAAAAAGTTGCTTTTAGGAAAAGAAAAATTAAAAGGAAACACAATGCTTCTCGAAGGTTTAATCATTTATTCACTTGTTGTATGTATTTATTAAAAAATTTTATCCTCAAACAGATATTAATATTTATTCGGCAAATATTGTTCACTGTTTTTATTTACCAGACGTTGCATTTTATAGTATGTTTGATCAACATCAATGGCTTCAATTCTATATAGGTCATACAAACTTTACTGCAGTACAAAAACTGTTTTTAAATAAATATTCAAAAAATTGATATCCTTTAATCCGAAACTAAATAAATGGGCTTTCATAGGATTATCTTCTGTTTTTTTATTAAACCGCAGTGTATCCTTTGAAACATTTTCATTAAAACCAAATTTTTCAATTTTATTTCAAACTCGTACTTATTTTTCTGTTTACTTTAAGTATATATACGACCGAGAAAACAGCGTCGAAAATTCACAGATATAGGAATTCCGTTAATTTAAAAATGTTTCCCCAGTGAACCAGTAAAGGGACTGTACATGTAGAGGAGGGAAAGTGACGCCGGTAATATAACACCCACATTCGAGACTGGCTCGGATATACATGTGCATCATATAGATATAGAGAGCCAAGGGGAGAAAAAGAAAAAGACGACGGATGCTAGCTAGCGATGACGCACAGAAAAGTTGAGTTTCGGTATTGTGCGGCTTTCGTTGGGTGTCTCGTTTTGCTGGATCTTAGCGCCGGTTACACGAGTGCCCAGGACGTGAGCACTAATGAAGGTGAGATACAGTGATAAATATTAAATGTGGGAGTTTATTCGAGAGAGAGAGAGAGAGAGAGAGAGAGAGAGAGAGCAGCTTTTTTCTGCTTCCCATCATCTTGGATGCCGTCCAGATATATATTATGTGTTACGGCGAAAGCTTCGCGGCAAGACTGGAAGACTGCAGTGTAATGCGATCGTTAAAAAGGCAGCTCCTTACAGATGCGCGCGTTACGTAAATATTAAAGCGACAACTCGCTTCTTTATACTTATTTTTCCGTAATTGACACGGATTCGCGAGAAGCAATTCATTTACACGGAAATGTTTCTTTTTATCGCTAAGTATATCATTGAAATTGGTTAATTGGGTACTGATGTAATTGGAATTGATACATCGTTCGTTAGAGCTTTAAAATTATTCTAAACGGATGATTAAAATTAATAGAAGCTTCGTTAATTGGTTAATTATAATTGGATGGATGAATAGGTAGTTATATATAAATATAAGAAATTTCAAGCGAAGTATTTAATAAAGATCGGTGAAGAGTTTATCGGAAATCAACGCGAAGTTTTACGTTTTTCGAAAAGAACAAATACGGAAAAGCGTAGTTTTTGCCAAAATGTGGATTATAAACGGTTACCTACTCATTACCTTAAAATGGTCATTAAGTATTCTAAAGCTATACTCTCAAGATTATTGGTAAAAATTGTACATAACTAATGTCTTCCATTAAAACGACTATACCTTCGTCAATTTCTTCAATAATGTATCGGGACGCAAGTTCCTCGCGGCGCAAATTGCTCGTATATTATAGAGTCTCCACAGCAACCGAACTCACGACGTTGCACGAAAAAGCTGTTCGCTTATCAACATCGTCTGTCTCTTTCTCGACGCTAGGCAGATATCCGCGAATGAGAAAAAATTCTAATCTGCCAGAGAAACGTATAGGTACATGCCGTCCATTCATAAAACTCGCGTCAGCTCAGCAGCTATATTTAACGCCCAGGAGACGATCGATGCGACCTCGGCAAAGTTTAATCTCTCATGAATATTTTTCCGCTCAGCTCCTTATAGACGCGGCGCGCACTTGTTAATGCGCATCGCCATCCCCCGACTCTTTTCTCTCTCTCTCTCTCCCTCTCTCTCTTGACGCAAATTTTAAATGATGCACTTCAGAATGCGTTGTGTAACTTGTGCAAGTTTTACAAAAGTCTATGTTTAGAAGTAGAAAAGATTTCTGTTTTATACCGTTGGTTCGCGAAACTCTTGGTTTACTGCACCAATAAGCATTCGTTCCTGAATCATTCGTGTTGATATGACGTTTTGTCTGCTTGTTTTTTGCTCAAACTTTTATTTTTCGTCCGATTTGTAAAGAATTATGCGACAAAAGTGGGTCATTGACATCGCGTAAAATTTTTACTTATTTAGTCTGTTATTGCTGCAATTATAATTTTGGTCGTAAACACCTTTTTAAAAATTTGTTGCTCTTTCAAATAATCACCAATACAAATTATATTAAATGCACGTATTTGTAAAGTCATATATCATTTACTCTTTATGTCACTCTTTTTACGAGTAATTAATCACTTGACTTGAACTTCAAAAGTCAACTCGATTGGCAAAAGGTTAACTACAAAAATATCATTTATCTTATCTATTATCTAGATGCAAAAGATTATATAACTAATCCAAAATGTAGAGCAATAAATAAAAAAAATTCTTATTGGCTCGAAAGGATCATTATTCATCAATAATTATAAAAGATTATAATTATTTAATACGAATAACATTTGAAAATTGCAATAACCATTTCTTACCGATATATAATATAGCTACATGGCATCGCGAAAACGAAGGCTCAGACAATGTTTACCGATGCGATGATTTAGATTCCATTTGTTCTTGTATCAAAGGTTAGCTGTATTAACTGTTGACTTTAAAATTCATTCGTTCGCATTTACCAGAAAAGTTCTATGTTTTTGGTTATTGATGGATACCAAGGTAGGACACGATAGACTTAAAAAAACTGAGATGCGTTTCAACACACAGATCGTTAACAATTGGCTTTCGTTTTCTCACGCAAGTACGTACGATCTACAAATAGATGAAAAACCTTTAGCATGAAATCCCGATCGAGTCGAGAAGTCATAAATAAGCGTTTATTTCAGCTCATTAGGCTCGCAAATACCCCTTTATCTAAGCAGCATTTAATGGGGGAATCGGTTATATAAAGCATTTATTGTTGGGGGAAATAATGGGTGTATAGGTTGGGAGAGGCTTTTCTTGGCTCTCCTCGGTCCGCTGCGTCGAAACGCGAGTAAATTTACACGCTGTCGTAAACTTCTCGAATGTCCCGAGATGCATACACTCGTATACACAATATGGCATGCATACTCATAAAGACACTTGGGAATTCATCCGAGACGCGCGGGCACGAGGCTCACACACACGCTATACATCGCTGCTGTACACGAAACGACAGATTGGTTTTTTTATCACTCTCGCGGTACGTGTGTGTAACGTAAATGTTGTACGGAACTATGTGCAATACGTTTTCGTTTTCTTCCCCGGGTTTGTCGAAAATTTGATTTTAAAAATACTATCGAAAATATCGACTGCAGCAGCGGTGCAGGGGAAAGACTTTCAGCCGATGAAGCCAAAATCAATTTCGGACTCAATTTCGTGGCTGCAGTACGGTACGCATTGAAAAATGTCCGTTGTTTGGCCACACTATTGCTTGAACATGCTTTTTAACTCGATCTGAATCTCAGCTGGTTGGATATCGGGTTGAAAGTCTGTTTTGAATCTCCGGTAGCAATTACGGGTGTCTTGACCCAGGTCAGCTACTCGACTGCACTCGCCGACCCAGCGATGATTAAAATACGTCGAATAATCGGCTTGTTTGAACCCGCGTTAATTCCTCGCTACATACAGCCGCGTATTATCCCAACTTTACCATTTCCATCCGTCTAATAACTAATTAAATAATAGAACCAGCCGCGGCTTTAATTTTCATCTATCTCGATCGATTATTCCCTAATACTTATACAGCTTCAATATTCGCAGCTATAAAAGTATGGAAATATATGCGAGTGAGATCGTAATTTTGTTTTTCCTTGGTAACGAAGAAGTAGAGTAGTAAAAAGGAATGGGGCAACTTTGGGCGTATGTACGTATAAGCAGCCGAGGCGCCGCGTCGGGCTGGTCTGAAAAAGGATCCAGGAGAGGAAAACAAAAATTTTCGAAGCTGAATCATTGGCGGGCGCGTATAGGCGGATACTCGCGATGCATAAAGCATGGCAACGCTCGATAATTGAAGCGCTTGCGTTTTTGCGAACGGCTGGTGCAATTTAGCATCAGCGGACCCGCTGCGGCGCCCCGAGCCCCGAATAATACAGAGACGCGCGCGCGCACTGTGCACAAAATGATCTGCACATGTCCGGTGGCCGGGAAAATCTCGCCTCTCCATACGTATATATACACTCTGCACTCTCACACTCGCACACTCGCAGCTGGCGGTGCAGGCCGCGAGAAAGCTAAGCTGCACCGCACGGGCGCGTGTGCATCGGTGTCGGCGGTGCGGCGCAAGCGCTCGACAACGGATATTCGCTCGCTCGCTCTCTCTCTCTCCCTCTTGGTCGCTTTGTCGACGTCGAGTGACGTCACTCTCGGGACGACTGCAATGCACGCGTTGCGCGTCGACTTCGATTGCAGCATCGACGCTTATGCCACGTACATGTGTATATGCACCGACACACTTGGACATGCATAAAAAGAGACTGTCTCTCTCTCTCTCTCTCTCTCTCGTTTCTCTCTCGTGATGTGCCGGCCATATATACAAAGCGCACTTGCTTAGATGCGGTGTGTGAGTATATCCCCGAGTAATCGTGTATATTTCGGGAAAATCGTGAGGAATGACCGCGCGGTTCGGGAGCGAGCCGAGCTTTCCTCTTCTGCTGCAGCGGGCAACGCTCCAACGAACCTCGTCGTCGCTTTTCTCTCATATCTGCGTGAGGCTTGGTGGGAGACAACCAGAGAGACAGCCAGAGAGAGAGAGAGAGGGAGAGAGATAAACTTGTGGATCGAAGGAGAGGAAGGGCAGGAAATGAAAATAAAAAGTGGAGCTGATGTATATAGAGTGCGAAATCTTTTGATTATATATATATATATTTAAAATGTGCAGGAGGATTAGGAAAACTAGCGAAATATTTAGTTATATTACGCGGTTCGACGTATATATGGATCAGTGTCTTACCGGATCGATGGAAAGTAAAAAGTTGAATGGAAATGGCTAGGAAGACAAGTGAAAGACTAGGGAAATACGAAATGTAATTGGACTACCGTTTGCTGCTGTATTTTAGAGTAATTCGTTTAAAATGCAAATGTTTTCGGTAATGTAGAATGAGTGCGTGATTTTGACAAAAGACTGTACAAACTAGTACAAAAAATGTATGCTTATTGCGCAACAATTCGACAATTTATTGTTATGCCAACAATATAAGAACAATGTTCGAAAAAAGTTGAATTGTGTACATAATAAGACAGCAGAAATGTTGCTTGCGCTCCATTATCCGTGGGCCTCGTAAAAATCCCGCACAGGCAAACTGCAAACTCAATAATTTTAAGCAAATTACTTCAACCGTATTACATAATGACAATAACACAAAATCTGCCAGTATAATTACGTTTGAAAATGCTTTAGAACAATGGACATATATCTTCTACAACTTTATTAAGTGTGCAGTTCATTAAGGAAATCATCAATCGTATATTATATGATATAGTCTGCATTGAAGTTTCTTTCGTTGCTTGATGAGTTTGCTTATATACCTATTATTATTATTATATATATATAGATACAGATTACAGAAATATTTTGACATGAAATAAATATAAAGTATAAAGTTTGTATCGATCAAATTAGATTTATTGCGACAAAAAGTCAGGTCTGTACACTGTTTCTCTTACTTCAATGAATAATAAGGATTTTATATAATTAAAAGGCAACGCAATAAAACAAATCAGTGCATTATTACAAGATAATAATCCGCGTAATTATTGTATAGGAGTAAATATAGAAGAAGTAGTTGTAAAGTTAAAATAATAAGAAAATTGACCACTCCTAAGTATACTTAAAATTACCAACTAGATCAAAGTACGCTTTAAACGTAAGGTATATATATACGCTATAGTTGCGACTGAGCATTATTATGCGAATTCACCATGATTATATAATAAATCGTCGCGTGTATTCAAACGAGTCAATTGCATTTTCACCATCGATTATTATCAAAGTGAATTCTCAACTTTACTGTTGCAACAATAAAATAGACTACTGGAAGTTTAGAATTTTCTAGAAAATTAGAAATTTCGAAATCACCGGTTTCTTTTCTTCATTCGAACATTTTGCAATTTATGTCGAAAATACTGGCTGCGTTACTTATTCCCTTAGTGCACAAACATATAGATTTCTATAGTAAGTGGAAGTTGTCGACTGAGAGTTTCAGATTTTATCAGCGCCAAAACTTTAGCACTAATGAACTGAATAAGTATATACCTAGTTACATCTCAGCTGTGCAGTGTTTCTCTAAATCAATAAATTTCATCTCGGCAGCGCTTGAAGACACGCGTATAACAACAATACCTCCTATAAGTTATACGATTTTCAGAAAGCCGTCGTAAAAATGTTAGACAAATTATGGTTTTCAATTATTAAATTTTCTATTTTCCCCGTTATATCTACCGTTCCATAAAAAGCGTAATTTATTCATAATACGCAAAAAACTTTGAGCAAATACTTGCGACGCTCGAATTGCATACTTAATGTAATTTAGGGAAGGCGGAAAGCAGAGAAGAGAGGGACATGTATATAATATGGATAGAGATAGAGGATAGTGAGAGAGAGAAGAGAGAAAAATAAGAAGGAATAGGCGAGTGGCTCTCTGGCGCGTTTTGTCTATAAATAAGCCCCGGGAAACAACGCGGGAGAGTGTTTTGCCACTTTCCTAGCGAGTCTCTTGCCCCGACGCGATCTTTCTCGCTGGCTTCCTTCTGGTCGTTATGTTTTTTCTCTCCTCTCTCTCTCATTTTCTTTTTTTTCCTATTTTCCAGTGATACACTGAGAGCAGCACTGGATATTATATGTATGGTTTATTTTTGGTAACAAGAGAGAGAGACGAGTCCGGCTCTTGAAATCCCTGATTTTTTCCCTGTGATTCTCGCTCTTTAGGTCAGTTGGGTTTTGCACTTCCCAGCTATTTTCGCTGCAATTACTTTCTCTTCGGGATCGGGTAGAGGATTTATTATTCGCACTTATGTAGGTACTGCACATGGGGATGCTATTTTCATTTGAGCGAGAGCGAGCGAATAGGAAAAACTGTAGCTTGAGTTACTTCCGACGCGGTCTGCACCTGATTCTCTGCAGTAGAAACGAAATCAAATACCTAGATAAGAGGAGTATTTTCAATTTCCTTCAAAGGCTCAAACTGTGCAGTCATCTGTTTTTATTCTCTCAAATTTCATGGATCAATGCTGTACCATGTATTATTGGTCTATATTTGAAATGTACATTCCAGTGTAATTGTCGAATTAAGCACCGCTAGATATTCTAATGAATTTCACTCTTTTTCTAGATCCTCAACTTTTTTATTAAATTAGTCACGACTGAATTCTATACAACTCGCGGATACAAATGATATAATATAGGTATATGCACTCCAAATAGAAATGGTTACTAGTGAGATTTCTCTGCATGTGCTTAAAAACTTGCACGAAAACGAGGAAGCTGCAAGAAAGGCTATTTATACCTGCAGTAAAATAAAGGGACAAAGTATATAAGCTTCTCGGGGATTAGAAAAAAAAATAAAAATATAAATCATCGGATATGTTTACGAGGACCTAGAGTTTAAGAGCATATTATATACAGTTATTCTAGGACGGGTAACTTAACAATCCATACGTGTACGTATAGGTGCAACCTATAGCAGCTTTACTTTACGACTATACACACCTTTTGCTTTTTATTCAATGTCACAATAAAACTCAACAGTGCGGTTGCAATTATAAAAATCACTTCTGCCCCAGTCGAGTATAAAATATAAACGTATTCTCTACTCGGACTTCCTGCTTTCAGTAATTAATAACAATATATTTATATTTACATTAATACTGATTTATGAATATACAATGGTTTCGCTATGAAATATTGCTAATATTATATGCTTTATTGCTCCCTTCAATTATGCATATATCAATTACATTTCAATACTTGGACGTATTTATTACAAGCTGCTTTTTTTTCTGCTCGCGATGAATTATTCTTTTTCAATTGTATAAGTAGGCCTTTTAACTGCATTGTGAAATTTACATTAACTAAAGATGCAAATGTTTATGTAACATATTTTGGCGATCAGCTATTCTATGGTAAAACACCGATTGGCCTTGATGCATATTACGATTATTCGCTTAATATTTAGCACAACTACATTCAAATGAAGTATATAATGTGGATAGATAGATGGATGGATAGGTTCTGATGTGAAAATTTGTTTTATTATCGAGTGCATTCGAGTCTAATTTGTTGACTACAGCAAAACAGTCCGCGATTTGCATCTAATTTGCATTGAGTTTATCGAGCACGCAGAGCAAACATGCAACGTATTATACCGGGCGAATGATTTCCCTCCTCTGAAAATCTCGACGTGTTGTTTTAAATGAAAGGCCAGCCATCGGTAGAGCGCGATAAATACATATTGAATCGTGAAAAGATTAAAGTGCGTGCGAGAGGTAAAAAATGGCCGTCGAGCGTTCTATTAACAAAACAGCTGCTGCTGCTGCTGCTGCTGCCGCGACGATCGCATTAACATTCATATTCATAGCCACGTATATATAATAGATATTCAAAGCGACTGCAGCGATGCAAATAAGTGCTAACGAATACATGAATTAACGCCATTGTGTGCGCAGATCTGTAGGAAATAAATGCAGTTAATCGTTTCTCTTAGACCATCGGAATACTTTATCGAACAGTGAATTTCCGTTTCATTCACAATGGACATTCATTCATGCTACACACTTCCGATAATGTATTATTTGCTTGAAAGTCAATAACTTGCACAATTAATACACTAACGTGTGTATGGTATACGTAGGCACGTTGATGCGCCTTTATCAATAAATGTACATTGGTTTTATGCTGGAAAGTGATTAGCGAACGCGTCTATCGCTAGCGAGTCTTGTATTTATAACTTATCTGGCCTTACACACTAACCAGATTACATATTATATATACCTATAACCTCTATTTAATTATTCAAATGCACGTAGAGGAACGAATAGCATTTTGTCCGACTATTCTGAGCTGACATTCGCGATTAGTTTGACAATTGTTGGAAATTATCAAATGTTGGCGCGTAAACCATTGTTAATTAGCTGTATAAGTATATGTATAGGTAAAAATTGTACAAGCTGTATATTATTTGATATATTACGTATATGAGCTTTGTTCAAGCGGCTTTGAAGGCCTGTATACTTAATTATTGCTACAGCCGCGTGTATATATAGCTGCATTGTTAAGCTGTTGACTGTATCTGCTATAGATTACTACTTAAAATATAAACTACACATTTATTATTAATATTATTCGATGTAAAAGTTAAAAGTTCCATTATCCATAGTTTCCTTTAATTCCCTCGAAATTAATCGCGCAGCAGGTAATCGAAAGTTCCGATCACATTTTGACTCGCTCTAAAGTATACAGATAAACGTTCGCTCTGGCAGGCGCGCCAAGTTTTGATTCACAAGCGGGTAAAGCTCAAGCCGAGGAATCAAGAATGTACAACGTTTCAAAATACACTGCATACAGGTATACACATGCTGCAAGGTGTCTCGTTATGACTCATTTGCGATCGGCAGCTGAGCAGCTCTTCATCTCACTCGTGTATATACGAATACGCCAATATGCGTAACACATCCTAAAATCCCTTGATAAATTCGAAAACGAAGTATATCGTTTATATATAGGAAGAGCAGCGCAGAGGAGCGGAAAAGGAGCTGCGCGGTAACGCGTACTTTACTCGACTAAGTCTCTTGGTCTCTTCCGGCGAGCTGCAGCTGCAGTTATTGCAGAAAGGTTCTTCAGCGATAAAAGAAGAAGAAGTAGGAGTAGGAGTAGGAGTAGGAGTAGGAGTAGGAGTAGGGATAGAAGCGCAATAAAACTTTATACACCGCGTTCTTGGGCGAGTGTTTCCCTGCGTCATTCGACAAGTTGCCGCCCCGGCTATACATCGGCGAGGCAGCAACCATCGTCTGACCCAAATACACCCAAAGCCATAGGCAGCACCAGCAGCGGCTTAAGGATGTTCACGTACCGCAATGGAGCTCACGCAACTCATCTTTCCATACATATACATTTCAATATATGTATTATCAAGAATAAGTTGAGCTAGTCAGCACTGCTAAGCTCCGCCTACTCTGCGCAGAAGCACAAAATTTTCATTCCTGCGCAGTCAACATAAATCTGGCAACGTCTATATATATTTATCGCTCCCGCAAACGCACACAACGTACACACACATAGATGTTATGTTCGGCTACGGCGGCGAATACTAGTACAGCGTTGCCAAGTCGTCTGTTGTTTTCTTTCTCCACGTGCCTTGGCGAGGGAAAAGTCGACAAAATTCTACATTTCGAACAGCCGTTTCTCGAAAATAAACACCGGTTGCTATGTTTAATAAAATTGTATCTTAATCAGTACATGTTTTACTATAACATACTCGTTTTTGGTAAAAATCTATCTATATTTGACGCGGGAAAACTTAAAAAACATCGTGTAAAAACGGCTCAGTATAGGAATCCTGTGTTAAAAGCCGCAACTTCTGACTTCGATATCTCAAAATCTAGGTCCGGTACCCCTATTTTGAAAAAAGGCTATGCATAAAGCAGGTCATAGAGAACGTTTATGTTCAATTTCAAGAAAATTAGTCTATAATTGATTTTTCCGTGAACGTCCTTAAACTCGAAACTCTATTTCGTATAACCACGAGCCTCTCTCCGCGCGCGCTGCAGCCTCTCTCTCTCTCTCTCTCTCTCTAGCTATCTATAGGGCGCGCGCGAGCGGAATTATACGGATCCGGGGAATCTCTCGATGCGATTTGCCGTCTACGGAAGAGCTTAAGCCTCTATATACCTATATATAAGTACATGTGCTTGTACGGCGCAATGACAATTCTTGGGCGGTGCAGTTTTCTTTTTTTTTTTTGATAAAAGTGTTCGTTGTCGCGCGGTCGCGACAATTATTCCGCGCTTCGAGGAATCGTCGTTTGGTTGGTATAGTGATTCTAAGCCAATTACAGGGAAAAGTATAGCTTCGTAGCTCCGTAGCTGGGAAAGAAAGGGCAAGGTTCAATGGAAATCGCGTCGATTTGGAATCTTGTACGCGCATTTAGTCGTTGATGGTTATACGCAGCCGAAAAAAGCTATTTACCGCCACTCCTGATGTATATTTACGGGCAGAAACTTTCGAGCAATTTCGCACAGAAAGACGTATATGGTAGAGCCAGTTCCCAATCCGAATTTTACTGCTCCGAAAACCTTCAGCTTTATTATGGCTGGCTCTATAGATATATAGGGGTGTTGGGATACGTCATGCGACTATACGGGGGCGGGAATGAAAAATCGAAATCGGACAAAAAAATAAAAGAGCCGATGGACAAACAAATTTTCATTACGGGTATACTGCACGAGGAAGGTTCTCTTTTACCCGTCCGCCTTACGCGAGATTATGCGCAACAGCCAGTAAAGAAATCAGCTGCAGCCATTTAACATGTACAAGGCACTTTATATCATCTTGGACTTGAATGTCGTTGCAGCATCGGAAGTTCAGTGCACAGATGTGCAGAGAGCCGCGACAATACAAAATCTCCACGAGACTGCAGCAACGCGCACGCGCGTCCCATATATACATAATATATTGTACAAGCATAAGTTGAGAGATGATCGAGCTCTATATACGCTGTACCGAAAAAAAAAAAAAAAACTACAAACAGCGGCGGTGCGCTCATGGCCGACGCGTCCGATACTTGCGCAACCTCGCCCACTCTTACTATATGTACTCGATCGGACTCGTCCGCGAATATCTACGCCGCGCACAGTAAATCCTAAACTCGTGTGCGCAATTCGAATAAAAACGTGTTAGGATTTTTAACATCGTTACCAATCCTCACACTCATTGCTGACAATTGCTGATGATGACGGCTTCCTTTCAAATTTCGACTTCGCAGTTTTATAATTTCTATATATATATATATAAAAGACTTCACCATTAAAAATAAAACAGATTACACCTCGAGATTGACAATATCCCATCGGAAGCGCTCCTTATTGCTCATGTTCGCAAACAGCGCACACACTGCACACATACACAAACACGCACACACACAGAGGAGAAAGCAGCAAAAAGAGAGGCAGAGTGTAAGAAGGGAGAGAGAGAGAGAGAAAGGGATACTAGCTCGAGTCTCGAAGTAAAAGAAGCTGTGTAACAGTATATATGTAATGAATGACGATATACTGCGCGCAGACAAGATGATCCACGGAAGAGACGCTCGGCTTGAAAAGCCTTCTTCGATTTCACGCTGGAGCCGCGCGCGTCGAGCGTCGAGCGTCGAGCGATTGTAAGTCAAGGGCTCGGCCTACACACAAGCCTTAATAAACGCTGCGGCTGCTGCATGTGTGCTTTGTGTGTGTGTGTGTGTGTGTGCGTGTGTGCGTGAGTAAACTGCAGGACGTCCGCGGACAGAGTCCATGTGCTCGAACCGGACTCGCGCACTTACATATACTTACACGGGCTCGCATTTAAATGGTGCAGCAGCAGCAGCAGCAGCGACGAGTGTCAAGAACCTCTCGCGGGGGGAGTGATATCAACGACTCTCTCTCTCTCTCTCTCTCTCTCCGTGTCTCGCATGTGTGTATGCGAGAGATAAATATATGTATACACATGGCTTTCGTAATGGAGACCGTCGCGGCGAGAGATGTGTGATGTATATATATATATATATGACTCGGTCTCTCGTGCTTGAGCGACATTTAGCGCCTTATCGCCAACGCACGCGAGTATCTGCAGTGTATATATGTCACGGAGCTGTGCAAATCGATACGCGCGAGTGTTTGAGAAACCATCCTGATTATAGCTTGTAATGGGTGTAATAATTGGGCGGGTATACCGGCATGACTCTGAACAAATGTATAATAAATATACAGTCGGTGTAAGAACAGCATCTTCGAAACCGAGTGAGTTACAAAGGATGACTTTATTTTTGTTACCAAATTTAGCGATGTTCAAGGTTCATTTCTGCCACGGCGACTCGTTTTCTACGGAATTCCTATAATGGCTTCGATCGTTTTACTTTATACCACGAAGAAAGTAGGTTAATTTCATTTCAAGAGATTTCAAATATAAAAGACGCTTCGCGGAAAACCCATAGCGAGAACGCAAGAGAGATGCATGCCACAGCATAGACAATGCACCGCACGAATCTGCTGTTTTCCAATTAGGCCACTGCTATACACCACTTTGTGGCAATAAATAAAAGCCAATCGAATTAGCGGGCAAAAAAAGACGTCGACGTATCTCGAAGTCTTAAATCCTTTATGCGCATATCCATCATTTGTCGCGTTCATTTCGCTTCCATAGGTATGTGCAACTGACTTTCGAATCCTTTTTTTTTCTCAGCTCGCTTTCTCGAGCTGAACACGTGCCGGGTTCGCTTTTCTCGCAGAAAACCCCCAGCTTTTGTGTGACTCGATCGCATCTCATACTAATGCCCTGCTATTGTGATTTATTCTCGCGGTCACGAGAACTTCTACATATAAGGTATATATATACACACGTATACTCTTGTCCGATAGAGTCCCAAGAGAAAGAGCCGATGATCGATGCATTATCCAAAAAAGGGTTGACTCCGCAGCTCATAAGATTTCATTAGATTTGAATAAGCTATATAAGTAATAGTGAGTGTGTGCCCGAGTGTAGTATCTAAACGACCGGATCTCTGTACGTCTTCTTGCAGACGCTTGTTTATTTTTTTTATAAATTGCGCTTTGACTATATACTTAAGGTACTATAGTTTATCTTTGAAGAGTAGCCATGTATGGTGTACATATATACACAAGTTATGCGAACAAGTGCAGCAGTGAGTTTGTCCAGCTATGTCAATAATTCGATCAACTCCAGGAGTGTTTTAATCTACAAGCATAAACTGCAAGGTAAAAAAGCAATGTAGCATATGGAGGAGTGCACTTGACTTACAAAGTATCATTTACAAAGAGTATTCGAATTAATATAATAATTGGTATATATAAATGTTTGCATTTCCTTGTAGAGTAACGGTTTGCTCGTACGTCTATATATATCCGCTCGCGCTATACCCGCACTAAATGGAAAACACTTTTATTTCTCGTTACATCATGTAATCTGTATATTACTTTCCGAGAAATTTTTCTAGACTAATATTCCAGTGTATTTGTTTTAGCCGGAGTTCGCTTAAAATAACGTATACTAGGAACTGGCCGCGCGCCGAACCAAGAAAATCCTTAAAATTGCAAACTAAAATATTTGCATTCATTAAAAGGGACCGAAATTGATGTTTGTAATAAGATCGCAGTTTTTCCACGTAACCGCGTGGTTCTTGGGAAAAAAAAAAACTACCCTTCGCGATATTATTCCCAGAAATTCTGCAGCAATTCCTTTTACAGCGCAGCACGGAACTAAATAGGTACTCGACAAGTCGAAAATAATTTAATTAAACCAATCGAACTGAAAGATTAAAATTTTAAACCTAATTTCTCTTTGAACAAGTCATCGTGCAGTTATACACGCACCATCCTATGCCCCTTTTCCCCTCAAATCCCCATAAGCTCTGGGGTAAATTATTCCCAGCGCACCAAAAGCGAATGAACGTCGCTTAAAATTCCTCCTACTCTATATCACCATCCAAAACCATAATCGGCAATTGCAAATAATAAGGAAGCACCGCGAAAGTTGGCGCGCTCGCGCCTTTTCCCCATGTTAGCGCGTAAGCACATGTATACTCGCATTACGCGAGCGGTTATGCGTGCAAGCACAGGTATTACAGGTACCCCACTCCTGGAAAATGACCTCTACGTCGCTTATATTATATACATGCGCGATAAGCAGCTGTACGTACGCTGCACATTATTAATGGGGGTTTGCTGTGGTAAAAACCGGTGCCGGTTGCAGCCTTAGACGCGCTTCTCTACTCCTATATGCTTGTATACCCGGTACACGACAAGGCCTGGAATGGCCTATGGAATAACTACGCGAACTTGATGATTATTAGGCTGTATGCGCGATTATGGAATAGAGGCTGAACGATGAAAGCTACGATTAATTTGCCAGAACAAAGCTATAGCTTTTGATTTGTCGGGAAAAAAAAGCTTTTTTTTGTTTTTTTTTATCATTGTCTAAATGGAATGAGCAGCGCTGATACGAAGAAGTGAAAATATATATTTTACTCTTCGGACAGTTTTTTTTGCGAACGGCTTGAATCCAGATTGAACCGCGGTGCACCTGCAACTGCCTCGAGACTTTTACAGCTAAATTCTGAAATTTATTGTAAAAGAGTTGTATAATGTATATACATTTTTACGAGTAGACTTTTGTAGTTTCCGCAGTCGTGCCCAATTTGCATAAACGATAACATTGCAGGTCACTGTACATGACAATTTGTAAGGAACCGCGTTCATACGTACACGCGGACCATTGAATAATTATCAAAGCCATTCGAGTTTCTCGGATTTTTTTGCTCAACGGGTGAAATAAAAAGAGATAAGTCGCTTTTTGCGCGCGAACATGACCAATATTGTGTCGGGTTACGTCGGCCAAGAGCTTCGTTGCCGCGTGCGCACACTCTCACTCTCTCTACTCGCCACTCCGCCACTCGCGGCGCGTTATGTAAAAAACATGTACTGTAAAATATAATTGCAGACATCGGTCGACGGCGCGACGCGGACGCGGCACTTATATTCGTCGAGCGGTATATATGTATATAACACCCGGGCACGCAGTGCAATAAAGTTGCGAGATAAGCGCCGCGCGGTGTATATTTTATTCGGGACCCCCCCGACTATTGAATAGAAAATAAATTAGCTGCGTAAAAGCGCCGTGTATTACTGTGATCATTACTTTATTGTTTTATGGCTTTAGTTTTTTTTTATCGCTGGAAGACATGCTACTCCTTTAAGACCTCATTCGCGGAGACTGTAAATCAAGGGAAATGCCGCTGCTGTCAAATTTAACTAATTTCAACTATTTTTAACTATTCGCATCTACCTACGTTCACCGCAATTTTCAGATGCCTTCAAAAACACCTGTATAGTAAAGTTAAAAATCTCGATGAACGACTCGCTGCGTCTATCGCAGGGCTAAATCCTCGTTGTCGGAGTAATTCGATCGAAGCTCGAACAAACACGCATGTATATAACGATTTGCACTCGCCCGATTTATAAACTCTATCCACGAATACGTGACTGCGCGCTTATAAATACTTATGCCGCGTTTGCGCGCGAAATTCCCTGTTAGCTCTATAAATTACGTCAATTATTACGCTCGCCTAAGTAGTCGACTAGTCTTTTCGTTACTCAGCTGCAATGTGCATAAATATTACAGCTGCCATGCTTCAGTCCATGTTTCTACTTGTTTTTCATACTGGCATCGAAATAATGTTATATACCTAGTACCTAAGGTATAAGCGGCATGAATGATCGGGAGGTTATTTTAAGTCGATTATTTTATAAAATTAAGCTGCTGACGATAGAAATTGCAAACTTTTTAATGCTACTATATCCTTACATTAATGCCATAACAAGCTTTATGCTTGAATTGAAACTTAATGCCTATATTGTCAATGGATTTAATAAAGCGCATTAACTTCAGTGACATAAAAAGTTTTTTTATTTATAGAACAATGGCTGCGTTTTCTGAATCCTTATAAAAGAAACAATATTGATTTGAAATTTTTTTCTAATATATAGTACAAAATCCTATGACTGAAATCTAGCAAAACTATATATATTGTCCTCATATATAAAGAAGTTTATAATAAACAGATTCGTTATCAATTTTTAAATATTCCAAGTTATTTTAAATTAAAGAAAATTCTACACTTTAAGTCTTTGAAATGTTACACAAATATAAGTAGACATACATATCGATGATAAATATTATTACTATAGCAAATATTTATAGGTGATTGATAAAGTTATTAATCATAATTCTTAAAAGAATTAATATGTTTCTTTTGTATACAAAATTATACGGCTAGTTTTTACAGTATTATAAAAAAAAACATGTTTTTTTTTTCTTTTTTGAGCCATTTACGCAGACTGTAGAAATATTATTCATTGGCATGCAAAGTTTGTACGTCATTATAATGAATAGTATTCGTTTCGCTCCAAACGCGCGCAATTCTCATGCACGAAAGTATAGCTTTTTCTTCCTACGATATACCTAATAGAACACATTGCAAAAGCCAAAGCTTATACAAATTACGATAGATCTTGCGTAAGCAATACGCGCATCTATACGAATTTCTATTAAGCTAAGCTCGTTTAATATTTCAGTACTGCCCTTATTCCGCGTCCTGAAGAACGTAACTGCGCAAGTGGACTCGTCGAGGGTGATCGTCTGTCCATCCGATCCCCTGAACACACTGGCACGTATTCTGGGCGTCCCCTGCGAGACGAACGCCGACTGCCAGTTCCTCGGCGCGGATCAGCGCTGCTGCAAGAGCATCTGCCGGCGGGGTATCGATGCGCCCATCTACGAGCCGCCCCACGGAGGTGAGACACCATACTTTACCTACGACTTAATCTCTGTGTTGCGCTAGCACGAGAGAAAAGTCCCAGGAAATGAGAATTAGGAAGGATACTTTTGGACTAAAGCTTTTAAGCCACTTTTAAAGGAAAATTTACTAACCCAGATTTATCCGCATCGCTTTCATATACACTAATAGACGAATGCAAGCTTTCGAATGAGATATTTTGTACTGCGGGTGTTTGGTCTTTGTAAGCTAACCGCTATTATAGCATTTTAAATAATGCATGTATATTTTATTACATACCTTTTATTTTTCCAGTGCTTCAATTTAAATATTATGTGTTTTGTCAGCATATTGTACTCGCTTCGAGCAAACATTATACCGGGAAAATGAAAGACAGTTTTTACTATAGACGCAATAAAAGAAAAATATTTTTAACGATACAATAAGAGCGTAACTTCACTTCTCCGATAAGCAAAGCTACACTTTCATCGCGCGACGGTAAGATTTAAATTTAGCGAAAAGTCTTTAACAAAAAAAGAAGACAGCTTTGGCATAACGGTAAATTACTTATTATCGATAAATTAGGATGGCATCGTAGTAGTCGCGAAGCAGCTCTTCCCGCAATGAAGATGCAAATAGGCCGGTAATGGATTCCCTTGACAATAATTGGGACTTCGGGTACAGCGCGGACGCAGGTATAATCGGGCTGCGCGAAGAAAACGATAATAGCTGGTTGTGGAGGGGTAGGAGAGAGGAGAAAGAAAAGGGCTGGGAGCAGAGCGGATCCTTTGGTTGTCGCAGGAGCTTTATATATCCTTTGCGGGAGACCAAGTCCTGCGCTTGAATTATTCGGGAACGCTTGAGCCGATGAGAGAAAGAACAAATTCCCGCGCTTTGGTTTTCTTTCCACGGGGACTCCCTGGAGGGCTATGCGTCATTGCTTTTCTCGATCCGAAAATTTCTCCTTTACGTAGGATAATAGATTTGAGAAAATAATTCTTTAGAACTTTTTTCTACACATTATCGATGATTTTCGTAATTAAAATATATGCACGGGCATTTTCTTAAAAGTTTCATTACCGATAGGATGAACATTTTAATCTATTCAAGCAAAGATTTGTACTTTAATTCAGTTTTGAACTCTTAAAATGTAAAACATTTGAATAGTTTAATTTACACAATTGCATGCGAATTGCGAATTGCAAGAAAAAAAAGTACATGATTTTGTGATTTTCATTGCTTTCGCCCGCAAAATGCAATATGCAGTAAGCTGAAAGCTTCCATAGACGATGACGAACCGATGACAAAAGAATAACAAGTGTGCATTGTTTTCAATGAGATGATTAAAATAATCTGACTGCGCATCCCAATATGAAAAAGCAACGAATTAAGTATACGTGTACACAAAGCAACAGCTTTGTGTGTACCAATTATGTAATTGAAAGTATTTGTTGATACATTCAATTACAATGAAGTACACGAAGCTGCACTATAACTCTATGAGATCTCTAATGTAGCTTTAATAATAACCTATACGTAAACACTGAAAATCCTCATGAAAGTGTAATAACACACTGGTATATCCATTTAATGAGAATCGAGCGTATCCAAGATCCGCCGGAAATCTCACAAAAGAAAGTCAGAGTATGATTCATAGTTGCGCTTTAGCAACTCTTTCCCTGAATCTGCACACACACACACACACACACACCAAGAGTCTGGACAGACAGTAGCCACCCGCGCGCAATAAAACACGCGGTATAATTTAATGCACGAATTTCCGGCCAAGTGTCTTGGCCGTCTTGTGTTAATTAATTTTCCAATTTGACGCCTCTTTCTTTTCCCTTTTGAATTTAGCGTGCGTCGGTGAGCGGCTGGGTCCCGTTCTATAATAAGTATTATTTGCGAGAAAAGCCGATAACGAATGGGCGACCGGCTGTACATCGATCGCGAGAAACTGGCCACGAGCTCGATTTTTTGCCTTGACTGGGTTTGAATTTTCGACGCGGTTAAAGGTCGCAGCCTCCATTTGTTCCTTTCAGCTTTCGAATTTATAATTGGGCTTTGTTTAATCCATGAACAACGCTCCTGCAGTTCTCCTGCTAAGTCTTTGTGTGTGCGTGTGGATTGCGAGTGTGAGTCATGGAGTGCTGGGCGACTGCGATGGAAGGATTGAATGAGATTATATGTGTGGCTTATGAAAAGAAAGCACGGCAGGTGCTGTGCAGAGGGCGGCTTAAGACGACACGAATTATACCAATGTAGTGGCCTCGTGCCGAGTTTCCTAATAATTGGAGAATGGAGATGCTCGGTGGGAAGCCATTTGTTGCAGCGAGATTCGAATTATATTTGACTGCATGAAGCTTGGAACAAAAACAATGCTGCCGAGATTTTGTAGGTGTGGGTGACAATTTTAACGCTATACAAGCGAAATGTTTAGCATTGTATTTTTTAGCTTTTGTATAGTAGGTATACCGAGTCGTTCTTGGCCAACGTTTATTATCGCGTAAAAAGGTTTCGTCAAAAAGTTTTCTATGCGATCAATCAATATTACATTCGTTAAGAAAATATACCGATAGTTAAAATGTTTTACATTCACATTTACATTGGATGTTTTCGTGGCTAAATAAGTTATTACTAAGATAGGAAATATAGCTAAAATAGACAACCTTCTTTTACTCCGTTCGTACAATACTGAGCTGTTATTACAGCATTAATGCCACAAATCAGCCCGAGTCACTAGCATAACAAAACTATGTATTTCTCATAGAATTTTGACGTTGAAAAAGTATCTGGCCTCTAAATTAGCTTCTAAATAAATCTCATTACCTCATCGTTCCGACGTAAATTTGTGGAGCCGCTTCATAAAATATCAATTTGGAATTTCTAAATAAATAAAATAAATAAATTATTTTTCGAATGTCGTGAGATCTGTTTAATTTTTTTATGAGATTAAAAAATGGAGCAATTGCAATATTATAGGATTTTTAATTATTTACAGTACTTATAATAAACTTGAATAAACCATCTGATAGAATCATTATTTGCTCGTGATGATCTAAACTTGTTTAGAAACTCTAAAAATGATTCCTAATCAATTTTCGTTACCTTTCATTTTGCAACTCTACACGTGCAACACCGTCAAACACAATTCTAATTGTTCGCGTACACAAATCGATAGCTATCAAGATCGCACCTGCACCATCCGGTGTACAAAATTTTGCATCCACTTTCATTGGTGACCGTTAAGGCACGATTTCGCGAGAGCTCTTTTCGCAAATATCATCGCTTATACCGAATGAATCAGCCGCGGCAATATTGTGTTGACGGCGAGCCGCAGCCGCAAGGATAAAAACGAAATCACTGGGAGACGTGCCTCGAGCGACGCGCCAATGCCATGCGTGTACAACACATATACGAAATAATCCTGTTTTTTATAGACTCGTGCTTTAAATTGTGCGAGTCGAACAATATATCGACCTGAATGCGAACTAATGAGGAGAGAAGCGCGTGCTAAAAGCTGATCTTTCGGTTGACCTAATTGTTATTGCAATTTGTGCCAATTATTTAATAATGCTGCACGATGAATTTATTTTGTAATGATTTATTCGGCGTTTATCTTTGGGCGCTGACGAATTGTATTTATGCCATACTTGAAAGGTATTTCGTTAGCAGGCATTATGTATAAAATAGAAGGGTTGAACGGTTGAGTCAAACAATAGTAAACATAACGTATTCACTGATTCGAAATTAAAATCTTTTATTGCATCAGTGAAACTATAATTTCAAGGTCTGATACATATACGCCGGTATATATTTAAAAAATAATAAATATATTACTATCAAATTATATTTAGTTTTTCTCACGTAGACAATAATTATATTTAAATAAAATTTGAATAATATAATAAGCAAATACCTTGACTAAGAATAACTTTTTCTCCTGTTTAAAATTGAAAGGCAATCACAAGTATAATAACATAAACTTATTATGTTCTCGAGTACTTATTATTACCATAGAATAATTTATGGCGCACTATTTGATTTCTGATCGATTTCTAAAATTGAGGACGAAAAAATAAAGAAAGTTTATATTATCGCCAGCGACCTCGAGTTTATGCAGTCTTTTATATCGCGATCCTCGAAAACATTGTAGCTGAAGTTGATGGCTATTAAATCGTCAGAACTTAAACAAAGCGATTGTGTTCATTGTTATAATAAAACAGTTTGTTTCTGAAAAGTTTCCACGACCATATAAACATTATAAAACACCGAACGAGGCGCTGAATTAAACATAATTTTCAACTCGTTTAGTACATGGATTTGCTCTTACAATGAGAAATTGAAGAATCGTTCGGCCTTGACAACTACAGATTTAGAAAAATAATTTTAAAGCATTTTAAACCATATGAATATTTCATTATCGTTATTGTATATTGTTCTTTTTCTATCACGAAATTCATTAATTTTATGCTTTTGCGGTAATGCGTAAAAAGTGTCTTTGTGCGGTACATATCGATGAGCTAAAATGCATCACATGTTCGCATGTATAGCAGTTCTATTTTTTACGTATTAAAGAAATATTTGTTTTAGTCTATTATACCACTTCACTCTTTCAATTTGACAAAAATTTCAAACAATTTTATTTGCCAAACCCGATGCTAATATTTTATGCAAACAACGTCGAAATTTCACATTTTTATTGAAGTTTTGTTTGATGAATGTTGACATTAACAAATTTATATTCATCACTATTCCGACTTAAAAAAGTCGAAATTTCAAAAGTTATATTTTCATTAAAAGTTCTAACAATTCGGAATAAATTTTTGGAATAACAAAACAACAGTGTTATTTTGCAATTTATCATGATTAAGGTTCTACCAAAATGCAATCAAGCGACATTTCCTTTTAAATCTGTACTCAATATTTCAAAATTCACATTTTAGAAAATCTTTCAGCAATCTTTCAATTCACTTCGGGCAAATCTTTCAAATATGTCATTGACAAAAAAAAGTGTTATCTTTTTATAGCCTATATCGATATGAGATTACAAGTAATTAAAACGCACAGCGTCAAGGAAAAAAAAAGACAGTTACATATATATCTGGGTCGAAGATTCACGACCGGCTTCCTTTGTCTCGACCCTTCCATACCATCGTCCAACTGAACTATACCTATATATACTCGACCTACACATGTATACGTATATAAGCACTGCTCGTGCATGCCGTGGAAATATCGATCGCGGGCAGGAAGACACGAGCGACGCTCTCCTCTCTCTCTCTGCGCTAATTCGCCTATTCGCAAATACATATATATATATGTATATATCGTCAATTCACCATTGTCGCATGTTTTTTTTTACTTTTTAACGCCAGCTAAACTCGTTATATTATACGTGTATTCTTTCTTATTCGCGTAACGATCGTTTAATGGCTTCATGATAGAGACTTTTAAATGGGTGCTTGAAATTTAGGTTGAGTGACTATTGACTTGGCGATAAGATATGCAGTTGTGGATATTGTTATGCAATGTACTGTGTGCAGTGCGGTCTCTGAGCCCCGGTTTAAACGTACCCAAGTAGTCTTCTATTCGTGGAAACGGCGCTATTGCACGATATCCGCTATGGATTTGCAAAGGAATATTGTTGAAAAGACAAGTAAACCTATTTAACTGTTTTGATTTGCACAGAAAACCATGTTATTTTGATTAATTTGTAAATCTATTATTAAACCTAGCTATGTTTATCGATGCGAAATATTCATTTATTGAAATTTAAACAACTTTTATCGAGTTCCCGTCTTTAATTTCGAACAATCATTTTCGTCGTACTGCATTGGTTTTGTTTGAATGATTAACGTCGCCACTTATTTTCTGCACTCGATTTGATTCGCGCACTCCATTTTTCATTGCTTACAGCTGAATTTCCAGTTTACGTTTGTGCAAAAATAACCGTTCATATGTAATAGTTGATCAATATAAATGCTATCGACAATATTTATCCACCTCGACAACTTAATATCGCAATTCCATTGCATTCGTATATTAAAATCTGTTGTAATCCGCTAATCCGATTAATATGAGAGAAATACGATATATAATACCAGAGAAAGAATACTTCAACATTTTTAAATTTTGGCTTTTACAATTTAAATAATTAACCTACCCAATTTAAATATTTTATCTTTGTCGAATTTTTCAGAATAATGGAATTTACCGCCTGTTCGTCTATCGATTTTCATTTTCGAAAGTATCGCATTCCACGCTATTCGATACGGTTTAATCAAATGTCTAAAACCAAAAATGAGAGCAGCCAGCAAACAAATTTGCACGTACACCTAAAGCAACAATAACAATTCGCACTATCAGTGTTTACATTTTTAAGAATTCCTCGAGTCGCTGCTGTCGAATCGCTCAACAATATTTTCTCGAATGGTCGAATCCCCGAAACGTGTGAAACATGTGTAATTTTCCAGATTCATTCTCTCGCGCACACGCGAGTAGTGATACATGCGATACCATCACGATATATTTCTTTTTTCTGTCGAGAGAGAAAGAGAGAGAGAGAGAGAGAGGGAGAGAGAGAAAGAGAGAGAGAGAGAGAGAAGAATGATTTTTGCGTGCAGGACATACAATTCGATGTGCAAGTACATATAGTACGTCGCTGATTTCGAGAGAGAAAGAGAAAGAGGGAGAGAGGCACGTGCGAACAAAGCTCTAATCTCCCGTGAATCTGTTGGTTATGAAGTCCTTTGTTGCGCCAAGTGGGAAAAAGTGGCTGCTTCTGCTGCTGCTGCTGTCTGCTGGAAAAGCGGAAAAATATATGCAGGAAGGATGTTTCATATTTCGTACGTATGCGTGTGTGTGTGTGTGTGTGTGTGTGTGTGTGTGCGTCTGACACGTGGTGAGTGAACGTTATTACAATAAGACTGATAGATGTAGACTATTTATGTTATATTTGTTTATTTTGCATTTTAGATTAAGACACTCTGTGATATTATCTGTAAGAATTATTTTAAGACTGAAAATTGTATTAAAACTGTGATATCATTGAACGACTGTAGTCATATTAATTCAAGAAAGAAAACAAATATCTAATTTACTTTAAGAGTGAGGCAAACGATCGAAATATTATAAACATTCACTTTTTTATAAATGTAGTTACACGTAAACGTGCTACTCTGCTTTCTTGCTCAGATTTTACATATAGCGGCATGCCTCGGTATCTCGCCGATAAATTTAAATTTTGTCCCGTCAACCAGTTGGGCTTTAAACGTCAATCGACCTTAGATTTAAAAATTCCGGTTGCTTCACTTGATTACCGGCGCGGCTCTTTTTTGTATATCTGCGCTACAATTATCGTCCCTGTTTTGAACAGACTGTTTATGAGTATTTATTAACCAAAGGCCAGGCACAATAATTTTGCACACTACGTAAATGTGCTAGTCGGAAATTAGTTGTTATAGTCTTTAGTTAGTTCTCTCTCTCTTCCTCTCTCTTTCCTTCTTCTTATTTTTACTGCCTAAAAATCGTGCATTTAGCATTGAACGTGTTGAAAATGATGTCGAATCTTATGAATGAAATTTCGAAAATGTGTATCCTTAGGTTCTTCTTAAGCGTATATACCCACGGCTTCGAGGAACTGCTATTTACGTTTTCTCACTTCTAAACTTCAAACTTGCCAGATTCGCACGCGATTCTGTGTTCTCGAGTGCAAACATTTTCGGAGTCAAGCTTGGAAAATGTCGACGAGAGAGACATTCCAGAAAAGTTCTCTCTGTAAATAGTAAATATATATATTGATTACAATGTCTGAGCGTTTGATAAAAAATATATTCGACGTTAAAATCGACTTTCTCTTTTCAAGGAAAATAGTCTAAAAGCTGCTGGTATGTAGCGCGACTATTGCCACACGGTTGTGTTGGCTTGAATTTTAAAAGAGTTCAGCTCGGTTTGTGATATATATATATTCTAAAATTTATCAATCGCGCTCGAGTACAAAAATATACATACTTGATTGCGAAATACGTATATATACAAATCAAGCGAGGCGATATTCGAGCATGTGATATACTATACGTACTCCGTAACTTATCCGGTCTTGTTTTGCTCTTCGTTCATTATTTCTGCTCTCTCTCTCTCTCTCTCTCTGTCCCTCGTGCGTGCAGATACTCTCACACTGCACGTGGTTTCTATCTTTCTCATTCACTTCACTTTTCTCTCTAAAAGCTTCTTTCTCTCGGGTAAGGCTTCTTTCTCTCGCTGCTCTCTGGCGATTTCTGTCACCTTATTTAACAGCTCAGGCTCGTCTCTCTAGCTCGGTGGTGTGCACACGCAACCCCCGTGCATATGTATTCCGCCTTTTTCTCCCTCTCTCTCTCTCTCTCTCTCAATCTCTCTTTTATCCCCGCACTGGCCGGTTTTCTTTGTCAGGGTTCGCCATTCACTGCACCTCGACGATCTCTTCCTCTCCTCTCTCTCTCTCTCTCTCTCTCTCTCTCTTTCACAGGCAGAGTCGCGCTACTTCTCATCCTCCCTATCTCCTCTCTCTCTCTCTCTCGCTCTAATGGTGATTGCGCGGGGTTATATACGGAGAGGTACGATCAGCTGTCGTTCGCAAACGGTCTTGCCTCACCGCCTCTCTTCTCTCTCTCTCTCTCTATTTCACTCTTGTTGTACGCATACACCCAAAGCCAAGCCAGCGCAGCTATATATGTGAATGTATGTAATGCGTATATACTGCACGTATATAGAGTTTACGGTGTATTGAGGAGCCGCGGAGACAAAGATCGTTTTCCTCTCCTGCAGCAGCAGCAGCAACAGCAGCAGCAGAAGCCACGCGGTTGAAATTGATTTCAATACGTATATGCGTGCGTCTATGTACGTACTATGCTTTCTCAAGTCCCAGACTCCGAGCCTCTCTTTCTCTGTGTGTGTATGGGTGTGTGTGTGCAGTTAGTAGGTACTGCAGTCACGACTCCTGTTTCCAACAGGTTTTGCCTGTTGAATAAATTGCAAGTCGTATTTCTGTTTTTCTTTCTCTTCTGCTGCAGATTCTATTATATTTACGCTTCAGGACGAAAAGGAGACCAAGATTTCTAAAGGTTCAGTCGTGTGTGTGTGTGTGTGAGTTTGTTGGAGTTGGGAATTTTAGTTCGTTCGATTAATGACCGTCGTGTGAGTGCTTTTCATAATGATTCGTGAGCGCGATGCTGAAGCGAGTCGTGAAGACAATGCAATGCACTAGTGGGTAATGGTGATTGAAAATTATTCAACATTCATCATACTTATGATACTTTTATAAAATGCCAAAGAGAAGTGTTCTTCTTTCGCGCGAGATATTGTCTGCTGGATTTATGAAAAGTGCCTCGAAATTTTACGTTCGACAGTCCGTAAAAAGTTAGGAGGTATTTCAAATAGTTTCGATATAGATGGGCAAAAATAAAACTCGATATAGTCGATTCGAATCGCGTGGATTCCCGGACTTTTCTTTTCGACTTGCACTAACTTAAAGCTCTATTTTATTGTTTCCGATTTTTATCAAAGCCTTTGCTCATTCCTTATAGATTTCACAGCTGGACTACTCGTACTTGTTTTCGGTGCAATAAAATATAAAACCATTAAATCTATTGCGGCGATAATATGAACTATTTATTATACCCACCCACGATGAACTTTTATCGATCGATATTGCAATAAGAAACTACAACTACACCGAGTTCAATGCACGCGCTAAACTATATCGAATCAGCTACAAAAAAAAACGTTCTATCCATTTTCCACTCACCCGAACACCTGCGAGCTTCTCCGGAAAACTACTCCCCGTCGTACAGAACCACATGAATTTGTAAAAGTCTATCGTTAACTCATCGTTGCACACACTGTCGAGTTTTATCTAAAACGCCAGCTAAGTATATGCTTAGTAAACTTGAGGTATATAAGCGAGCGTTTCGAGGGCCTCGAGTGCTTCGTTCTCTCTCACTGCAGGCTTTGTGTAGTGATTATGACGTTATCGCGCGGAAAGTAATTAAAATTTAATGCACAATAAAGGCAGCAAAATATTTAATGCAAAGGCCTTGGAAATATAAATCTCTCGCGGCGGGACTAACCGTATAATAAACGGAAGAGAGAGGATTGGAAGAGAGGCTAATTAAAATTTAGCGTTCATTTCGCGCTCAGCCCCGCGAGATCCGCTTTATACGTATATCACTTTTCTCTGTATGTGTGTAAAGGCAGAAAAATGAATTCTGGAATAAATGTCCGTGGGTACGAATTAAAAGTGCTGGAAAATATTCGAATTATGATGAAGAACTCGTTTGGGTTACGATTGATATAACGAGTTCAAGTTTACCAAGTTACAAAGATACGTGATTCGAGAGATTTGCAGAAAGGAGGCGTTTGGTTTGCACAACCAGTTGGAAATAATTTCAAATAACGTTCCGAGTGTTCCGGGAAATTGGATTTTTCTTTTCCCCCGAAAAGATTGAAATGTAATTAAAGTAAGAATTATGGTTCTAAATTAGCGTACGTTAAACTCGAGCGAATTACTTACACTTCTCATTCGCTGAATATATTCAAGTGTGAAAAACGACGTAATACTTAGCTGTATATAATTTAATTGAGCTCACATTTTCTGGGTAGACCTTATTAGCCTGCACTGTTCGACTGCGTCGCAGAAAACCTGAGTCGAAAAGAAAAAGCGTAATACACTTACACTACACGCTTCGGCGGTACAACTGAAATTAATAATCGTGTCAGCTGATAATTGTAGCGAGCAAAAGGCTCTGTGTGTGTGTGTGTGTGTGTGTGTGCGTGTGTATGTGTGTTGGTAATGAGGTCGCACGTAATTGTGAACGCGTTTGTTAAAGCCTTAGCAATGGAAGAGAATGAGAGGCGGTCATCAAACGCGTCGGGAACAATCTCGGCCGTCGCGTGGCTTTAGCTTCTCGGCTCAATGAAACGTAACGCCTCGCGGCTTTTCTTCCTCCTTGCCGCGTGTCGCAGCTCTTGTACACTTGATCGGCTTAGCGTCTCTCCTTCTCTCCCTCCCTCCCTCTTTCTCTCTCTCTCTCTCTCTCTCTCGGTATCAGCGAACCTTAACGCTTTTTTACATTGTGCAACAGCCTAGCCTCAGCATCGTGGAATCGAGCTCTGATGATGTCCTATAGATACGTAAAATGTTATACGCAGCTGTGACTTGAAAAGTAAAAGCGTCGACTTCTTTTGTACAAAGTGATTTTTTGAGATTTCATTTCACGATGTACCTGCAGTTTATAAATTACAAAAGAGTTTTTTTCGTATAATTTATTTTTAACTATACCGTTTTAATGTCTAAATAGTATGAGAAAAGTATATATATAAACGATAAAGAATATTTTGAACGTTAAGATAAATCATAAATATAAAACCTCTGAGTTTTATGTCTGCAAAATAATAAAAGAAATGGCGTGTTGGCAAGCATCGACGGGAAATTAATCAGAGACACGAGAAATTGATATTAATTTTATTGGATTTGCTCTAGAAAAATATCTTACCGAGAAAATTGTTTTAAATCAACATTATTTGAATTACATGAATAATTAACTTATAACAATAATTTTTCATATCGCGTTGATGATAGTTTTATTAATAGCCTGAAATGATTAATTATATCAGCAAAGATAAAAGGGATATCGTTAATGTTTCATTTCGAATTCGCCGTATTATTATTCGATCTGCATTAAATCCTGTTTAAATCCGACACGGCATCAATTATTTAATAATTATATATACCCACTTCAGTCAAAATAATCAATCATTCTGTGCATTTGTACACGCGTACAAGTATGTATTATATACACACATTTCAAACCAACGCTCTGAAATATTCGCATCATTTCTCGGAAAGCTGGATTATGGGAAAAACTGATTTTCAATAGCGCTTTCAATATACTTTTTATCCTATATCACGTAAAAGTGTATATTACGTCGATAGATGTCTGTTGATTTTTTTCCGATACGCGTGATACGAACAAAACCACGTACGGCAATATTGAATTTGCCCGAGCAACGAATAAAAAACGAATAAACGATGTATATACACGGTTAAAAATATTGTGTATTTGTGTAGTTTGATTAATAATTATACAAGTATTGTGTCAAATGTACACTCGTATCTTATGTATTACCATAATGCACAAAGTACATGAAAATTGAGGATAATTTTTATGTAGTTCGTTAACACAATTTTTGCAGAAATGAATATACAAATCGCATTATACAATTTGGAGATGAAAAGGCTGTAGTTGTTGGGAGAAGAACTGTTCTGCTAAAATTTGAAGCGTTATTTTCTATCAAAATTGAGTATTCGGAGCACTCGATTTTTATACCCTCGAAATTTGTATACACGTCGTTTGAATGTAGATTTGTCCGGGAGCCAATTTTATTTTTAAATATTCAATTTTTATGGAAAGCGTATTTCCGCGTAACGAAATCGATGTTTATCCTTTTTTCAGAATGTTTTTGTTGTCACTCTATATACTGTTTTTATACTTTTACGAATAAAAAAACGCTTTGAACCATAATATAATTACTAAATACGAGTTTTGTAGAGAAAGGATTAACTAGACGAGCGTAGGAAAATTGTTATACCGAAATGCATATTTAAAAGCGACTCCTGCACGTGGCGGACAAAAATGTTTTACTACGAAGCCGATCGTAACATTGTCAAAGGTCTTTAGATTCGTCGAATACTTTCAAAGCGCGTACTTACAGGCTCCATATGCTTTTATTTCGTAGCATAAAAGTTTGGAAAAATGTTTAAAGGTATGTGGACAAGTATGACGTGTAATTCGGCGTTTAAAAATTCTATTTATGGTGCGCATCGGAAGATATTTGTAGAGATGCATTCAGGACGGAGTTTGATTTGCTCGGGAAAAAGTATTATTATTTTCACTTTTGCGAAAGTCTTTACAGGCGCACAGTTGTAAAAGGTGAGGCATTTGAAAACTTTCGACGCGCATGCTCTATGAGTTTTGACGTTGGCCAACAATTTAGTCAGACTTTCATCTCTAAAAGCGCTGACTCACACGCGAGTATGTGCAGTTCCGCAGTTAGCCCAAAAATTACATTTCATCCGCAGCGATATTCTTGTGTCGCGCAACCTGTTTTACCATCATTAGCAATTTATATGGCACCGCGTGCATCAGCTTTTTCATGGTTTTCTAATACTTTTCAATAACGGTGCATGTGTATATAACCGAGTCTACCGCTCGCAGGCGCGTACATATCAGTTATATTAACGGCAGCTGCGCGTCTATTACGGAATATTCCAACGGTTCGCGTGAAATTTCATAATTAACGTTAGCGCTATTATACTCAATTTTAAATCGAAATTCATGTCGAATCGCGATTTCGTAGAGCCAAGTAATCATTTACCTTGCAAGTGACATTATCGAATCTAAAGATGAAATAGCTTGGCAAAGTACGTCTGCAGCGAAAAAGCCCTATATATCACCTGTATAATTCACAATTCCACAGCTTCGTCACGCCGAATTAGCTTGCCCTACTATACTCCAAACCTGGACTGTGCGATTCTCCGCTCTGCGCACACACACACAAACACAGAGAGTGAGGCCAGTGAGAGAAACCCATCAGGAATGGGTCTAGTCGCGCATGCCGCCTGCACAGGCGAAACTTGCCAGCGGTTTAGCACAGAGGAAGAACGGTGAGCAGCTAGAGCCCGTTAGCGCCGCGTCGGAGCTCTTCCTAATACATATACATGTATATTATACACGAGGATCTGCGCACGCACACAGACGCTGTATACCGCGGGTATACCGGTTAAACTTATGCGTGTATATACACCAGGACTCAGGAGTCGAGCTGCACCGAGTGCGAGATGAGAATCCGGTGTATACCTATATACACCCTTATACCCTTGGCTGCAGCGAGTACAAGTTGGACAACTTTGGCGCCGACAGAGGGAGATGAATAAAAAGAGGAGGTCTATATAGCTCTCCCTATGCGCTCGGCCGAGTCTCTCTCTCTCTCTCCCTCCCTCGCGTAATAAATTTATAAGTACGCGCTGCAGGAGAAGAAAGGGACGGCGAGCAGGTAGACGCTGAACGAGGACCTTAAAGGATTTCGTTGTTTATCTCGTCAATTAAGCACTTTGCGAACTTTTATACCTGCGTATTTACCATATACCTTTTTTTCTTCTGCGTGCGCTCATTGGATTCATTATGCAAGTTGACAGGAAGCGGAAAATTATAAATGTTAATTTCTTAACTCTTCTGCAATCAATGTATACGCAGATTTGAGTTACACGCTCCTTTATGTTGAGATTTATCTGCCGCGCCAAAGACTTTTATTAAATATAATAATTTAATAGTCTCTCGGGGTTGACGGAATCAAATTAAAACCCACTCAGATTTCGACTATATCTATGTTATTAAATTTGTATCAAATCGCGCATAAACATTCTTTTCCAACTATCGCTCATTTACCCGCTACACATGCTCGCTTACTTATACTTCAAAACTATAATTATATTCTGTATAGAGGCAATTCATTCGTTGACCTATGCTTGCAGCAAACTTTGGCCAAAATAAATAGCGGTAGTTTGTACATAGTCAAAGTCCTGAAAGCATCTGGAAAAGCCGCGTTCTTGTGCGGTAATATATACCTATCCATGATATGAGAAAGGCGATCTGCGAGTTGGGCAAAATGAAAAGACGCGTTGCGAGGGTATTCCGCGGTAACTACGATATTCCGTGACCTACGTGCATCACGAGGATATGCAGAGGCCGAACAAAGGAAGGAAAGGAACCTACCCTCGAACTGAACTCGGCACGAATCATTGAAAGAATATAGCCAGTGTGTTTATAGCAGGGGGAATTGACTCTGTATCGCTTGCATGGAGTTTTTCGAGACTTTTCGAAGTGTATAAAACGAGATCGTAGTTGGTGGTAAGAGTATATAGTTTCAAGGAAATATATAGGATAAATACCGTGTTTCCTCTCCGAAAGTAAAAAGTGACTGTCGGCAAGTAACAAAGTAGATTAACTAATAAGAGTCTATATATGTATATGACATAATACCTTGCCCAAACGAAACATTATCGCGACTCTTTGTGCAACTGTTGTAATTCCCTCCAAATCCAAAAGATTACTATGTACTTTACAAACTCGCGTCCCTGAAGCGAATCCGAAAAGCTGCGTTGAACGTCATATCGCCATCCGCATCCGAACGCAGTATTTTATTACACTCTGTCGGGCTTACCATCAAAGCGATATATACCTATAGTCGGTGTAGTGCAGCGTCTATAAATCACTTAGGACTATATAAGTTTCGGTACGAGTTTACCTCATCCATCGCGTTCATATTAAACTTCATTTGGCGCATGTAAAAGAGGACGCGACGCGCATCGACGTCGTTTTATGCATATATCCCCCCAGCTCGTATACGCCCGTGTCGTTTTCCACGAAGAAAGAAGCTCGCTTATATATAGAGGAAAGAAAGCAGAACTTGTGCACTGCAGACGAGCGCGTGCGAGTGCAGTTTTCTGGCTGGCGCCGCGACGGACGCGGCCTTTCTAGGTCTTCGGTGGTAACGCCGAGAAAATCGTGTCAGACAACTCGCCCGAGAGACGAGGATGGAGACAACCTCGCCGCCAGTACGAGAGACGGAGAGAGAGAGAGGCAGTGGAGACTCTATTCGCACTTTCCTTCCATTTCTTTGTTTCCTCGAGACAGGAATTTTCTTCTTCTCGAAGAATTAAATGTAAAGTTTAATTAAGGGCTCATTGAATTTAAACTGCAGTACTTTTGAAAGAACAGTTGTATGCAGAAGTACATTATACGATTTTACTTAAATAAGCAGCATTAAAATACTCGACTCCCGATAGGACATAGTGTTAATTTATTTATACATGCCGAGTTCGAAGCCAATCCAAATGGAATTGATATTAATTATACTGCGCGGAATACATTCCCCATGCGCGTTAATCTTGAACCAAAGTAAAAAATAAAACCAATATAGGGCTCTAAGAATACACATCTTGACTTGCCGCCTGCGCCGCGGTCTCTCCGAAATAGGTCAATATTCTCCGCGAATGCAGCGAGGATTTCGTGGTATTAATAAAAAAAAAAGAGCACCACCATTATCGATACCTATAACTTCCTGCGCTGCGCCAATTCTTTATATATCCTCAGCTCTCACGCTCCGGTATATAAATAGCGATTTTCGACGAGAATAACACACAAACAGATTCGAAATATCTGCAATCAAAGCAGCAGCAGCAGCAGCAGCAGCAGCGGAGATGATCAGTCGCTACTTTAGTCGAGTCCTCGTGTACGTTTAGATTTTTATTTTGTATTCTTAGCTGCTAACACGCCCGTCGTTCTGGTTGAGCTGGCGCTCGATATATATCCAACCGCGCGTGCGGGCAAATGTATGAATGCGATGTATGCACACAGGGAATTTATCTCCACCGAGTGATAACAATATGTGTATTAGATGGCGATGATTAAATAGGCAATGAGGCCGATGCTTAAAGTTTTCCAAGCCTCATCTCTACGATGAAATATTAGTATTCGCGCGAGGCGCGATATACACGTATAGTATAGAGCGCCGCGAAAGACGAACTAAGACGACCGACTCACCGTCAGCAGCACCACGGATGAATAAGTGAGTGAGTGAGAGAGAGAGAGAACCAAGAGCACAAAGTTGATTAAAAAAGAAAGTTATATAGAACGCGTAGTTGCGCCCACCAAGATATAGTTGCAGCCGATCGAGCTCACCTCCACACTCCAGTTGATAATTCATTTTTCCAGGCTGCAGCGACAAATATAAGCGGCCGAGTTCGCAATTAAGACGCCGGATCGACCCTAATTAATACACCTAAGCTCTCGCGGAATTGACTTTACGAGACGAGTTCGAGAAACGGATTATCTTCGCAGCACTTGGCGAGCAAACAACTTTATCCAGTTACGAACAAATATTAATTTTCCAATCGAGCGATCTGCTCGATAACACTAAATCAAAACTATAGGTAATTAGACACTTCTAGAAGGCCATGAATCTCCCGCGATGTCGCATCAAACAGGCGCTCGAGCGAAGTTTCTTATTCCGCCCGTTTATAACGGGGATCGATAACTAAGCTTGGCGCCTGCACGTTTTACCCCCTTACACGCAAAATTCCGATTTTTGTTCTCGCCACGCTTACATGCGCGTCTCTGCGTGTTTCTCTGTATATGTGTGTGTGGTGTGACAGGGGACAGAAGTAGCGACGACCTTCGATGCAATTCACTTTGAAAATCGATATGCGCGATGCCTCTCTATATTCATCGGCTGTCTGTCATGTGCCTCGAGCATCTCGAAAATTTCGCGGGATCAGACCGCGGCACCGGAGAAGAGCTTTATAACATCCCCCTATATATTTCGCGTATATGTATATCGGGCAAATCCTCTGTCGTCGTGTGCTGCAGGCTATACAGCTGATATTAGAGCTGCCGACCTCGAGATCCCATCATCTTTCCTCGTTACTTTGACGTAGACGTATATACATGTATATACTGTAGGGAGGTAAGAGGTGATGATGCCGGATTATTGCCCACGACTTTCTCTGAGTGTAACGTGTGTGTACACCGTCATGGCGAATATATACGTGGGCTTTGCGGGACGATGTTAAATTCGTCATTTTCACGTCGCGCGTGTGAATCGGCGAGCTTTCCTGCAGTCTTCTGAAAAAAGACATATACCATTTGCTTATATCAAGATTTCTCGAGTATTTATAGGGTTTCAGCCTTTTATCAGGGATTCATTAATCTAATGCTTTTGGTAAGACTGGTAAGAGTTGAAGTATTTAAATGAAAATAATAAAATATATATGAGCGGTTATTATATGCGCGAAGCTTTATAAATATCTGCAGTTCATATAATATTTAAATATTAATCAAAATTAGCTTTAGATAGAGAATCGATATTTTCTGTGCAGCATGTAACTTAAATCATATATCCCAGGTTGATGATTAAATTGTTCTATACAGAACTAAATCGATACTGATTTAATAATTCCTGAGCAACATTATTCCATGACAGCGCGTTCCAGTTTTGCTTATTCAATTATAATATATATCATTTATATATTTAAATAACCTAGTACATGACTGTATTTTAAATGCCTAGAGCCGCCATAAATAGAGTATATTATTTAAATTTATCGAAAACAGAAATACACAGTCAATCAAAATGTAACGCATATTATCCATCTTATACACACTCGCAAGTACTTACTAATATTTCAGACAGACTCATTCTAAGTGTATACAGATTTGATAAATCTGTCGAACCAATCATTCGCTTTCAATTGGAAATGATTCGCTATGCGGAAATATATACCCGAATTCCAAACATATATAAGTACTCGTCATTGGAACGAAGAAAAATTCGATGTCTCTGAGGAAATAAATTTACATTTTCTTCCGAATCTTCTTTCCTGATAAATTTCTCCATTTTTCTCAATTTCCTCGTGTATTCTCTTAGGAAAGGTGAAAAAACTTATTCGCTACACTTCAATCTCTTATACCATATATATGTGCACGTTGTATGGAAAATTCCACACCAAATCGTCCGCTGGAAAAGTTTGCTAGACGTATAAACATTGGTGTTTGCCGAAACCGAAAGTTTTCAGCTCTCAAAACTTCAACATCTCCCTCCAACCAATACACACAGGCGCATATATATATATAAATCGTTCCTTCAACAGTTTCAAATGTGTATTATGCAAAGTATAAATCAAGATTTCTTATATATATATA